>SNQJ01S0019580.1:41545-55935 GCA_010110895.2 Picea sitchensis
ATCACCCAGGGATCGCACCCGGCCTGAGCCACACCAACCCTTAACATGGTTGGATTTTTTGTCCCCGCAGGTTTCGAACCGGTGACTTTAACATCACGGAGTGGCTTAACAACACACTCTGTCACCGACTGTCCTACACCTCGAGGACAACTAAAACTTTATATTAAAAAACTTACAAAAGAAAATTGAAATATAAAATTTCATAAAAAATTAAAAACTTTATATAACTCTGATAGACCAATTCTGTCTCAGTGGGCGCTAATCATCATCACACACACACACACACATCGGATATATATATATATATATATTTTTATTAAAAAAGAGTAAAATTTACATTATGTAGAAATACACGAGACCATGTATTTTGGTTGATATCGATTCTGTAGCAAAAAAAAAGAGTCTTCTCGAAAAATAACTAGCCCTGTCACCGTGAATTGAAACCAAGATCTATAAAAAAAGGAGGTATGTAATTGTTTACAGACTACAAAGAGTATATACAAATAAGATAATATAATATCCATCTAGCCTTCTAGAATAAACCAGGTCGCACCAGTGTTCATATACAAACGAGAGAGAGACATATTAACCATCAACCATATAGCATAACAATAAAGGAGTGATCAAAAATATCTTGAGAATTATGATGAAGGGGCCAGATTGTCAATAAAAGGCACGTGGAAGACTTCATACCTCTCCTCATTCATGACTTATGTAACTATCCACTACTTGAGGGCCATGAGTGTGCCCTCTTTAGAGAGATAGACCACCTCCCTATTGCAGTCCCTAAAAACATGACAGATAGAAAATGATTCATGTGTGTGTAGTATGCTGAAAATATCATCAAGCAGAGGACTAAGGAGGATATTATGGCAATTTTGAATTTTATTTGACCAATTGACCACAAGCTTTGAATCCCCAAACACCTGTAACTGTTTTATCCCTTTCTTCCTAGAAAACAAAAGAAGCAAATTCAAACTCATAAGCTCAATATAATTGTTGGAGGTTGACCCCAAACCCATTTTTAAAGAGAAAGAATGATCATCTCATAGAAAGAGAACTTCACCACCCCCACACTGTTGATTATTGTTTTGAGAGGCACCATCGAAAAAGGCGCAAGGCCTGGATTTATCAAAAGATTTAGGGATGACAACTCTAGGAGGGGGAAGGTCTTTTTCCTTAGGAAAATGAGACAAGATACTAAGGCTTTGAGCAACACATATGTCAAGAGAAGAAATTTTATCCTAGAATATAGCAGCGTTTCTAGCCAACCACACCCCCCAATTAATCAAAAGAGACAAAGCCTTTACACTTATATTCCTTGACTCCGAGAGCCAGTTGCACCATGCCTCTTTAATATTGATCCCTTGCCACCTATAGGGATGATGAAGCAACTTCGAATAGATAGACCAAATTTTGGATTCAAAAGGGCATATAAGAAATAAATGAAAAATTGATTCATCTACATCTTTGCATAGGGGACACCAGCCGTGCCCTTCCTTTTTTTGCCTCTTCATAGTATCCCAGGTGGGAACTTTGTTCTCTAGTAAACACCACATGAAGATTTTGGCTTTGAGAGGACATTTAACTTTCCAAATCCCTTTCCACCACCAACAAACCTCCCTTTGCTTATACTCCCTAGAGATCTGGATGTAGACCAATTTTGGAGTATATCGACCATCGTTTGCATGTTTCCAGACCAAGTCATCCTCCCTTTCTGAGATACAAATGTGTGAATACTGGAGAGCAGAGATAAAATTCGACCAAGCCCATGAATGTTCTTCCCCCAATCCGATCTGTCTATCATTTTTCCATGCTTGGTTCCAAATTGAAGAAAGAACTGGGTCAACAATTTGGTTGAGATGGAAAAACCTTTGTTCATGAAGCCGTTGGACAGTTTATGGTGGGAGAAGATGATTGTTCCCACTGCCAAGCCACAGATCCGCACCAATGCATACATGATTTCCTTTCCCAACCCTCCAAGCCAACCCATCTCCTATAACTTTAAAAGAATTTACAATGACTTTCCATATTATGGATGCGTTTGACTTTGTTTTATCAAGTTTATGGATCTAGTGCAACACTGAATCCGGGAGGATATACTTATGTGAGACCACCAAAGTCCAAAGATTGTTAATCTTAATTAATATCCATTCAACCTTTGCCTCCAGAGCCCTAGAGAAAAGGAAAATATTCTTTAGTCCCCAATCCCCCAAAACCTTTGGGACAACCAGTCAATTCCATCTAACCCAAGGGATAACATATTTTTCCCTTGAAACAACCCATAGAAATTTAAAGCATATTCTTCAGATTTTTCCTAGTATACCCAAAGGAATCCATGCTAACGACATCCATTATACCAAAATAGATTCTAACATTGATTTGATTGAAATCAGTTTTCCAGGTCGTGATAGCCATCTAACACTCCATATTTTTAACCTTTTCTCCAACTTTGCAATAATCCAAAACCAATCCTCCTTGTAACTATTTGGTTTGAGTTGGATACCCAAGTACTTTATCCCATAGTCTAAATCATTGGTCTCAAAAGGAAATAGGGATCAATAGACCAAAATCTTATCATCATCCATGTTTTGAGCAGAGGTGGTGGATTTCCTTCCATTTATTTGCATTCATATAACATTCCTAAACAAGACCAAAATATAATGCAATTTCTATGCATCCCCTCACAAACCATTGCAGAAAATCGACACATCATCGACGAAGAGAAAACGAGTGATTCGAAGATTGGGAGTAATGGCTATTCCTTGAAATTCTCCACTGCTCTTGGCTTGAGAAATATCATGACTCAAATCTTATGCCACTAAGAGGAAGAGGAGGGGAGAAAGCAGGAAACCCTGTCTAAGGCCCCTCTCCACCTGGAAGAAAGGTGAGGTTGCACCATTTTTGAGCACAACGAAAGAGACTGAGGTCAGACAACTCATTACCCGGTTGATGAAAGGTACTTCAAACCCTAAATGAGTAAGAAGCATTCTAAGATAGAGCCAACTAACCCTGTCATAATCTCTCTAAAGATCAATTTTGAAGACAATTCCTTTAAACTTCTTGACTTTCATACTATGAATCCCTTCCTGAGATACCCCAATGGCCTCATGAATTTTTCTGCCCTCTAGGAATCCAAATTTCTCACATGACACTGAATCAGATAAAACCGATTTGATTCGGCGATAAATTATTTTTCCAACAATCTTATAAATACAGTTACAGAGCAAAATTGGATGGAAATAATCAAAAGTCAGAGGACATTCTACCTTTGGGATCAATGCAATGAAAGAAGCATTGAATGGAGCATGATTATTCCCCCTTGAACGTGATTCTTCCACCACAGCCAAAAGGTCCCGACCAATAGTCTCATAAAAATAAAAATAAAATTCATAGTCCATCCATCTAGACCCGGGCTCTTATCCTTTTGAAAACTATGAAGGACCTCCTGTAGCTCATCATCGATGATTTCTTGAAACAGTTCCCCAATGGAATCCTCGTCCACAAACTTGGGAAAAAACAAATCCATCCTCACTATATCTGCCATAGAGGCTCACTGGTCAGCCTTAAAAAGATTCTTGAAATGATTTATGCCAAGATGGGAAAGACCCTCAAAAGATGAAACTGAATCACCTTCTGGATCGTTTAAACTCCAATTAGTATTTACCATTTTCTTGCCCTTTGCGAATGCCTGAAAGAATTTGGTGTTTTCATCTCCACTTTCCAACTAGATTGCCCGACTCTTTAATCCCCGGGGTACTTCTCTGTCCTCCAGAATCTATCTGTGATGTCTTTCTAACCTTACCAACTCAGCCTTGATGGATTCCGAAAGGAAACCCCCACCCTCAACTTTGTATATGGAAAGAAGGGCCTGCTCGATCTCAATGAGAGCTTGATCATCCCTCTACTTTTTTGCCCGAGCCTTATCCACCGAGGCCTTCTTGGCCTTTTGAAGATTTGCAACAAATTGAATCACAAGATATATATATATATATATATATATATATATATATATTTAAATTATAAAATTTTTATATTTCATTTTTTTTTTAAGTTTTAATATAATTTTTTTATTTTTATTTTTTTTTAAAGGTATTTTAATGTTTTTTCTATCTTTTTAAATTTTGTATTAAATTTTTAGTTTATGGTTTTAGTTATATATATATATTTTAAACCCAACTTTTAGGATTTTTTGGCCATAAATTTGTTTTTTACCCCTTTTTTAGTTTTTCTCAATTTCTCTTGGTTTTTATATATATTTTTAATTTTGTTTTCCCACTTTAGTTTTAAGTTTTTTCTTATATATATATATATTTGCTTTTTAATTTTTTAATTTTAATTTTAATTTTTTTCAATTTAAAAAAAAAAAAAATGGGGTTAAGTTTTATTTTTAAAATGGGTGTTTTATCCGGTATTTTTAATATAAATTTTAAAAAAATAAAAATATAAATCTAAGTAATGATTTAGGAGCCAATTTTTAAAATTTTAAAAAATAAAAAATATAAATCTAAGTAATGATTTAGGAGCCAATTTTTAGTTGTTTATCGACGATGGTACCAGTTGTTGAGGGCACGGTTTCAATTAAGTTATAACTTCAACTCCAAAAAAAACCCAGTGCTAATGGTAGCATTGTTTTTTGATTCGAGGGTAAATTTTAAAGTCTTTGTCCAAAATCTCTTCACAATGACATCCATTGTCAACGCGACGTGTCTGAATTTTAACTATCACGAAAAAAGGGTGCTACTGGTAGCACCACTTTTTTATCTAGGGGCAAAAATAGTCACGTTGAAAAAACGAGAACTGTAGAGAGTTCTCCTTAAGTTGGTAACTTTGTTTAATCCAAAGTACACCAACTCTCTTCTCTCCAGCTTGCACCAGACAAACACAGTGAACCCCCTTCACAACCATGCATTCCCTCAAGTTGTCCACTTCTTTCCATGGCTCCAGTGCAACTGGTCAAGAATCTCTATGTTGGAACTCTCAGGAATCGCAGTTGTTGTAATGTTACCAAGCCAATTTTTTGCTTGGAGACACTGATTGTTTAATTGTTTATTGTTGTTTCATGGGCGTCATGCAGGTTTATCTCTCCAAGTTGCGCATTGAGGGTTTATTGCTTAGAGATTTAGTATGGATATATAGATTTAGGAAATGACAAGATAAAACAAGAAACACCAATATAGAACCAATAATGTCAGATATGACCTTTATTTAGATAATATAGAGATCCTGATACAATAGATCTGCGGATATGGAAGAATACCACAATAATATCCAAGTTGGAATAATAGTTGCTAAAATAATGTCCAAACCTGAAGATAATAGCCTCCAAAGGCACTACACTAAACTGGTGAAAGGCATAAGATTGATTTCTTTCCCTTCAAGGGCTAGATCTGAACCTCCTAGTTGAGTTGCGCCCTCCTAGTTGACTGAAGCCCCTCAATATTTCGGCCTCCTTCCTAGAGACTTCCAAATACCACCAAAATGTCTAAAATAGAATATCGGGGCAAGATAAACCCCTTGGAAAAGTCTCTGGCTCAATGATGAAGGTCTCTGGCTCAATGATGAAGGTGTGACCCCCCAGATGATTGAATCCTCTTTCTAGTTGCGCCCTCCTAGTTGGTTGTAGCCCCTAAATATTTCAACCTCCCTCCTAGAGACCTCCAACTGCTACCAAAATAACTAGAACAGTAGATTGGGGCAAGATAAACTCCCTGGTAGAGTCTCATGCTGAATGATAAAGGTGTGAACCCTCAAATGACTGAATCCTCTATCTGCAGTGCACCCTCCTTCTCTCCAACTCGTGCCAAGATCCAATAAACAATATAACAAAGAATCCTTCTCCCCAATGGCCTAGAAAGGATGCCCTAGGCCATACAAAGAAAACCGAGAAGTCCTTTTTCCCAAACTCCTTCTCCTTTCCCTGGATCAAATGAATCTTCTTCAGATAATGCGGCCCCTATTGGAAACCCCCTCAAGCTGCGCATTGCTTCTTCTCCTACTAATGGATATGGCCAAAACCTATTGTAGAATGGTGTGGGAGGAATATTGCACCTCTGGGACCAAGCTTGGATCAAGGTGGGTGGGATCTTTCACCACTGATTTGATCTCTAGGGTTTGTAGCCTCAAAACCCTCAAAGAGTCTTTGTGCTCAAGATCCCAAGATGAAAAAGTAATAATAATCTAGAATGAGTGAGAGATGCACCCTTCCTTTCTTTTATACCCCTGATCTAATTCTATGTTGAGTTAGTTAACCCCTGAGGTTAACTCCTAGCTTTTCCACACATGTTCTTTTCTTTTATTCATTTTACCTTTTCTCCCAAAGTCAACTTAAAATTATAACATTCTTCTTAGGTAAGTTCTTTGGGATGTCTTGGTCCCCATAATGCATGAGACTATAGTCTAGTGGGGACAACTAGACTACTAAGTCTTGTTGACGACGATTTTTGTCAACAGTACTTAGCCGACAAAGCGTTGCCATGCTCCCCCTCTCATTGCTGGTGTAAGGCCTTGTGCGCTCCTGCTGAGTTGCTGCTACACATTAAAGAAGATGTCGTTAAAGAATAATTTTAGCTATGAAGAAGATGGTCGGTGATTAATTTTGAATTTGCACATGATACAGTATTGGTAAAGTTGTTGAAGTTCTGGAACAATCACAACAATGGCTCTCTTTGTTACTTCTCGTATATTATTTTTCTTCCATATATGGTTGGCCCTCTCTTGTTGTCATACACATCAATACGCCACATTCTAACCTTTTAAATAGCCTTAAAATTTGATCTACGCCAAAATCAAGGTTATAATTATCATACCATTGTTTGTCATTTCACTTGATAAAAGGGGGAAAAGTAAACCAATTATCCAAATTCTCTTTTATATAACAAAGCCACATAAGCCTCCTCAAGTTTGCATGACCATATGTCCTATCCCTTTCAAATAATTAGTTATAACTTAACATGGCGATGGAACATGCTCTTCGAATGTCTTCATCGCCTATTATAAAGGTGGTCTGTGTAGAAGACTATATGAATTCTATCAATCTTGTTGGGATCACTCTTAATATGGAGGAGCGCAAGAGAATCATCTTAGATTCGTCTGATGCTTTGGCACATGCTATTGGTGGAAAAGTAAAAGTTTAAGCTTCCTTTCTTGAAGAGGTTGCGGATTTTGTGGAGGCCCCACTTCCAATACTTGGGAGTTTTGAAAAATCTTTTTTAGAAACTCCTTCAGATGTTTTAATTACGATTATGCGCAAGCAACAAATATATTTTCTAGTAGAGGATGTATCCAATAGGAAGCTTTTACCTACATTCATTTCAGTAGCAAATGGACAGGTTCAAGAAATAACAGTCCACAAAGGAAATGAAGTTGTCCTCAGAGCACGATATGAGGATCCAAAGTTCTTTTATCAGTTGGATACAAGGAAACGATTAGTTGAATTTCTTGAGCAGCTAGTTGGAGTTGGTTACTGCAAAAGCATTGTATTTATCTGGAATTCGCTCATTCGAGAACTTGGAAAAGGCTGATCCGAGAAGACTAGAGATAATAATCAGTCGCAAGTATCCATTTAAGGATTCCCTGTTGTGTTTGCCACCCAAAATTGACATCAAAATTGGGGAAATAGACTTTAAAAAGCATTTCGTAGATTTGCTTATTGGAAGTGAAGAAGATAACCTAATTCTTTTACATGAGAGAATCAGACTTGACGAGTTCTCCAACCCTTATACTGTGAGAGTTTACACATCGTCAGTGCAAGAAACATTAACAAATATAAAATTGATCTCATATATGGAGAATACGTTGGAGTTGATCTTCATGAAAAGTTTATTAGAAGAAGCACAAACACAAGGCTGTTGGAGAATTGGGGGCTCTAGAGATTCAACTACCTACAAGATTCTGTGATCAACAAAAGAAAGCGAAGATTATGATAGTCATCCCTTATAACGATGGTTAGAAAGAGGTGTTGTCTCTCAGCTGGCTTTGATGTTTATCAGTGAGGAAATCGATGAGAACAATATAGTATGCAGTACGAGGAAATAATCATGGACAACAGAGCAGTGGATTTCGATATCACTATGGCGATCATAACACCATTCAATCTTTCATGGTAGATACCTCTCCTCCAGCTTATGGGTGCCCTCTACATGGGAAATAAACTACTTTAAAAGGGAGCTCGAAAAACACCTGTAAAACCTTTCGTTCCATTTTCAGAGATTCGCGTTGGGACAATGTTGCGAGGCAATTATTCTTGTTGTGAAAAATCAATTATATCATCTGCATCAGGCTACATATAAAATCCAATGGAAAATAATTATAATACATGAAGAAATCCCAAACAAATGACTTAGGGATAACGACAACAAATTAATTTTTTTTAGTAATGTGTTAAGGAAGTTCCCATACAATTTGAATTTGGTTACAAAACTACTTAACTGAAGGAACCGTTTACCAAAGGAGATAAAAGAAAGCAATGCGCAGCCATTGATAGGAGAGATTATTTTGAAGACAAAAATTTATGAAGGAGAAAATTTAGAGAAAATTCTGAGAGAGATCTTTGGCAGAAATTTCAGAGAGTAGTATGCTTGGAGTGCTGCGAGGACTGTTTCATTTCATTCTTTTCTTACATGTTCAACAGGGATTGACGGAATCGTCGACAACAGGGGTCTTGTGAAGCAACAAAAAATATAAAGCGAGGATGAGTTTGTTGGCCTTCATAAGGTAAAGGTTTACTTGTTAGGTTGTTGTATTAAAGCTCGATGTTATTCGACGCTAATCAGTTTCTATATGCAGGTTTTCTCCTTGCGATTCACCACCATGGCTCCATTCCTTCTTGGCTCATTTTTTTTTTTACTTTTTGCACTTGATCTTTTTATTATACATTGTGTCTAAAGAGGCTAAAGACCATATACCTGGCCCTAGTCTACGCAGAGACTTGTAGATTTCAAAAATTTATGAATTTGTATGGGAAGCCTTTTAAATAAAAATCAGTTTCTTTCTTACTCTGAATTATCTCTTGATTTTTCTTTAAAGTCCTCAATTTTCCTCACCTTTATTAATTTAACATTTTGAATTCAAAATAAAAAAATTATATAATTTTAAAATCACATAATTCACTATGGATAATATATGTATATATATTTCCTTTTTTAGTTGTTTCAAGATATAACTTTTGTTATTTTTAATTTTGTAATTAATTTTGTTATTTCTCATATCTAAACTTCTAAAGTAAATAAAAAAAAATCAATTACTCTTTATATTCTTCAAATTAATGTTTATTTAAT
Organism: Picea sitchensis; assembly: GCA_010110895.2. Lineage (NCBI taxonomy): Eukaryota > Viridiplantae > Streptophyta > Pinopsida > Pinales > Pinaceae > Picea > Picea sitchensis. The sequence goes on from SNQJ01S0019580.1 coordinate 50,824, forward strand.
GAACTTTTCTTTTAATTAGATCATTTTTTTATTTGTTTCTCTAGCTTTTGATTAACTTAGTTTTAGTTACCTTTTGGTAAAGTAAAAACAAAACAATTCCCTTGTCATTTTATTAATTGTATTTTCTTTATTAAATTTGATTTCTTACTCCAAATGTATAAAATCTGTATAAAATCCCACATAAAAGTAATTGAATTGTAAAATAGCATAAAAATCATAAATTAAATAAAAATAAAATATTACTAAAAATAAAATTACAAGGAAAATGAATTCATGCTTGGACTATAGGTTAGGGGAAAATTGGCCTAGAGTTCAATGCACATTCTTGTTTGGGGCTTTAAGCCTAGGGTGATATTCCTGCTTCTTCTCGCCTAGCCCCACGGGAGGTTGAAAATGTTGATGTTGGAGACTCTCTAGTCTCTTAACGTCAACATATTTTTTGGCGACCATACTTGGGATGACTGTTCAATGGTTCGTTCCTGGTTTTGATTTAATTCTTTCAATTTTATTTCTATTTTTCCTAGAACTCAATGTCTCAACCGATTCAAAGCCTGTTTGGTGGTTGTAACCTTGTGGTTTCAACTACTAACCCTAGGAAATTCATTCACAAGTATGGCATGTTTGAGTTTGAATAAGACCTAAACAATTCCCCTTGGTTTTTGCCCACTCCCTTGAAGTTCGCTCACCCGGTGAACGCTTTACCTCACAGATTCAAGAATCATTTACCTCTCTTCCATGGCGATGGAACTGTTATAGTGATTGAACATCTTCGTGCATTTTCGAATGCTTGTGCCATTCTCAGAGTAAATAATAATGATAGTTGCATGTTGTTGTTTATGAATTCCCTTCAGGGTGATGCCACCTCTTTATTTGCCAACCTTCCTGATGGATGCATCTCTACTTGGTTTGAACTTTCTCACTGGTTTAGTTCTACCTTTGGGCAGTTAGATAGTCCTTACGAGCATCTTAAGAGGTTTAACCAATTACGCATGAAGGATAATGAGAGCATTCTTACTTTTAATCTTCAATTTATCAAGTTATACAATTTAATTCTTACTCCCATTCGCCCCACCAACTTGGTTTCTTTGTTGCATTACTACGAACTTCTACCTCCTCTTTACCGATGGCGGTTGGAAGAAAAGAACGTTTGAAACATAGAGCTAGCTCTATCCACTTGCCTCAACTTCGAAGAGCAAATCCGAAGAACAAGCTAGTCTTTTGGCATTTAGGATTCACACAAGGATATGTCTTCTTTAATCCCCGTCATTAAGAGTTTACAAGATCGCATGTTCCTTCTTGAGTCTCAATCTTCAAATCATACTGGGAGTATATCTCGGGAGCCCTCTCTCTTAGGGCCTATTTATGATGAATTCACTACTTGTGGTCAAGAGTGTGGATGTGAAGAGGATCATGATTCTTAATGAACAATCCACCTCTCACACCCTTCTTAAACCTCATAAAGAAACTCAACCCCAAAATCATCTTTCATCTCAAGCTTCTTATCCGCACGCATATGATGGAAATTTTGATTATGCAAATGAAGAAATCAATTCTAACTATGTCAAACCAATTTATGATACATTTGTATTCGATGATGATGCTAATGAGTGGTCAATACAAATTGATGAGGACCATCATGACTTTAATGATGCATGCGAGGAAGTTGTTTTTGAAGATGTCTATGAGTTCAATCAAGATCTTAACTTGTATAAAATTGTTACTAATCCTTTGTTTCAATCAAGAGAGGTTAAATAACTTGACACCATAAAAAATATCCCTCCTAAGTTAACTTGTTATGATAGTGAATGTTGTAGGGATATTCATATGTTTTTTAATCCATGCTTTGCATCGTGACGACCCTATTCCTCATAGAAGGGTCTACACAGGTGATATTAATTTATTTGATGAATTCATTGACCATCCCTTTAAGGTACAAACCCTGAACCCTAAATCTAATTCAACCAATATTTTCATCATTATTGGCAAAGCATTTGTGGGTTGGCATGTCTCGGAGGTGGTGATCGCTTCTTTTGGGTATTGATTAATCATTTCTCCGCACATTACACCTTTGTTGGTTGGAATTTTGGCAGTCCCTCTATGCACAAATTTGTTAAACTAATAAGATCCGCATGTAAATCAGATGACACATTCTTTTGTGCTAAATTTAATCCAACCTGAGTCCAAGCTAATGGTTTCTTTCCTCTGTAAATAATTAAACAAAATAAATAATAATAATAATAATAAAATTACGGGAAGGTCTAGATTAGCTTTGGGTTGTTTTCATAGTTTATTTTATCGCTTTATTCCTTTCACTTTCTTTCCTTTTTGTCCTATTTGATGGTCAGAAGTGATGGAGCAATGATTGGTGATATCAAAAGGCACGCTATCTGTATATTTTTAACTGATTGAACAAATGTGTTTTGGTGGACAACAGACTTGCAGGTTAACTAAGTTGCCTTTCTTTGTCATAAACCCTCGATTGTCTACCATGCGCTTGCTATGCAAGACATCCTCTCTCATCACGTTCATTAGTCCTATCCCCATCTTCCTTCTTTCCCTTTCACCATCCCCTTCATTTTGAGATACCTCCAGCATACACATTGTGGATGCTCAGTATTAACCTTGGGTTTTTCCCTCAACACACATCCACAATAGTTTTTGTAACACCCCTACGCTTCGAGCGAGAACTAAATAAAATTTTCTCGTTCGAGAGTCGGGTTAGCTCTTCGATTTCCTATTGAAATCCTGATTTCTGATCCATAAGCCCTATTAAAACCCCATCAACGCAAACATGCACAAGGCGCGAGCTTCACCTATGCGACCACAGTCCGTGATCGCACGCCTATAAAAAGGTGCTTTGTATTTTGGGACTTCGAGGCTTCTACAGGAGAATCAGTCCTAACCCTTGTTTCCTAAATCCCTGACCTTCGGTTTCTCTCCAAGGATAGATCTACGGTCCTGTGCTATCCCCTCGATCGATGATTGTGATCGTGTCGCGATTTCACGTATCGGGATAATGAACATGAGCCAACTCTGACTCTCTGTCCCCCAAAATCCAGATCTTCGATAGTTCCTCCCTTGAACTTCCGAACTCATTGGGACTTCATGTTTCACGAAGTTGGAATACACCAACACATATCTTTCTAAATCCCGAACCCCGAACTCCCGATATAATCATGCCCAAATCAACGGTCATGGTTCTCCTATGATCCGATGGTTCAGATCAAGTCGTGAATTCGGGTTTAGCGAGTTCACAAAACTCTACCGTTTGACTTCCTTCAACAGCGAGTCAGTGAAGCGTTGATCCTTTGCCACGTGTCCTCTGCTAATGGACGGTTCCGATCACTTCAGGACTTTCAAGACTTTGACGAGTCCATTCTCCTGCCTACACAAGGGTTAAAATCGACGGTCTAGGTAGCTCTCGATGGACCCTGGGATCTACGGTCCCAGTTCCATCGCTACTTGCGAAGACTGAAGGGGTTGAGGTGTTAACGCCTGCCCAATGGTCCTCACAGAACTGGGATAGTTCTGAAAGGATCTCATCCGCTCATCTACCAAACGAAAGGATACTCCCTTTCGATAATTGGAATCGTTATCCTTTCTAAACTTGGGTCACGAAATTCAACTTCTCGGAGCTTCAAACTCCCATGACTCCAAAATCGTAGGGAGCTAACTCCTTCTTGCACAAGGTTTCCAGATAAGGGCTTGGGTACTTTTCAAATTCTATAGGCTACGGACCTGAATGAAGTGCCTTCCAAACTCACCGAGTTACGAGCTATGACACTGGGGCAGGGTAACCTCATGGGTTTACTATAGCGGTAACCATACCAAGGAGCTTACTCCAACTCTGAGACATGATGCAACTCCTCGGGGAAGGTGTTTTCGAGGGATTAAACCAAGACACTAAGAGAATTAGGCAGATGGGACGATTCTCAGTGGAACGGGATCATGCTTTGAACTTACTCAATTTATACTAAAACCAACCGTGGAATATAAGTATACACATACATTCACTATTTCCAATCTAAAATACAAGGAAATCATAGCATACAAAAACCATTTATGGGCGTATAAACATGAGCATGTATCCATGATATTCAATTCAAAATATAAGGCATAAAACACTTATCAGAACCACAAGGCGTGATGCGACTGCTGAGAGGGGTGCTTGTTTCCACCCTACCATAGGCTCAGTCACTCCCAACGGATTTATTAGTGGCCACCCCTGAGATTATACCACGATGATCTAAGATTTAATCTCTTACTTCCAGCTCAATGGAAGTTAGGGACGAAGGTTACCCTCCTTCTCCCTTTACAGAAAAATAGACAAGGATGAAGGTTACTCTCCCTCTCCTATGTTCAGAACTCCATCTGATTCAAGAGCTTAGGTTCTCCTCTACGATGTTTGTTGCTTCCCTCTACCCACCCCCACACTTCCTTTCTTACATCCCTCTGCAAGATTGCATGTGGTGCGAATTTTCGTCTGTGGTCAGGTCTAAGAGCTTTTATGGATGGGTGGTCCACCCCATCCCCTCATTAACTCTTGATGAGCTTCCCCACCTACCATCCCGATGGAAATTCATTCCTGGGTCAGAGAATTGTTTTTGTCTTGAGAAAGTAAAAACTAGTATGGTACCGGTTCAACGGAAGTTAACGCAACCGTTTTGGGTCCCTTCCACCACCTTTTCATTAGCCATTGTGGTCACTTTCAACACATCCCCTTCCCAGCAGTCATGCAACACATATTCATAACATAATTTACATTCATCGACCTTTTATACAAAGGTCCATCAAATCAAACATTCAAACCTTCGAGTTTGCCATAGTTCCTGGTCAATATAGTTATATTTACAGACCAGGGGAAACAGGGTGTTGCAATTCCCTCCCCCCTAAAGGAACATCATCCTCAATGTTATATCTATTAACATAATGTGTATGTATAGAAGTAAACAAAATTGGATATGACTATTTCATGGCATCTTCCATTTTCCACATAGCCTCCTTTGGGCCAAAGTGTTTCCATTGCACCTTGACTTGTGCAATGGTTCGGTTCCTGAGTGGGGTTTCCTTCTTGTCTAGTATGCATCGAGGTTCTGGCATAAATTCTCCCTT
>SNQJ01S0019580.1:56045-71925 GCA_010110895.2 Picea sitchensis
GGGGGGGAGTGCTAGCCTATAGGCTACAGGTCCCACTCTATTTAGAATTTCAAAGGGTCCACAATACCGAGGTGCCAACTTGGCACAAGCTCCCATCCTAAGGGAACTCTTTCTGGGCCTAACTCTGAGATAGACATGATCTCCCGTCTTGAATTCTCTGGGGGTTCTCTTTCCGTCGACGTAACTTTTTTGTTTGTTCCGAGCAATTTTCAGATTTTGCTTTATTTGAATCACTTGTTGTTCCATTTCTTTCAACATGTCGAGTCCAATATAAATTCTGTTTACGGGATTAATCCAACTGTCTGGAGGGTTGCATGGCCTACCATAGAGGACTTCGAAAGGAGTTGTCTTCAATGATTCTTGGTAGCCGTTGTTGTAGGCAAATTCCACTAGTTGCAGGCAATCTTCCCACTTTTTAGGTTGATGAATTACATGCATCCTTAGCATGTCTTCTAATATTTGATTCACTCTTTCTGTCTGTCCATCGGTTTGAGGATGATAGGTTGTGATAAACAATAATTTGGTCTCTAGACCAGCCATCAAGGATTTCCAAAAGTTTGAAGTAAATTTTGTGTCTCTGTCGGACACGATTTCCATAGGCATGATGTGTAGTCTGAATATATATTTCATGAATATGTTGGCAATATCTATTACCTTGCAAGTCGATTTGACGAGAATAAAGTGAGCAAACTTGCTTAATTTGTCCACCACTACCATGATGGCGTCATTCTGTCTGGTCGATGTTGGTAATACGGTGATGAAATCCATGGAGATGGTTTCCCATTTCCATTCTGGGATTGGTAGAGGTTGTAATAATCCTACTGGGTGTCAGTGTTCTGCTTTAACTTGTTGGCATTCTATACATTTGGCTAAATACTCAGTTATGTCTTTCTTCAATCCAGGCCAATAGAATTGTTTCCTGGTGGCCATGATCATCTTTTGGTATCTTGGGTGACCAATATATGGACTTTTACGTAGTTCATCCATTATGAAACTCTTCAAGTCGTGACAATCTGGAATATACAATCTGTTTCTGTAAGTTAGCAGACCTCCATCTAGCATTTGGTAACCTTCATACTTTAGCCCTGCGGGTTCTTGCTCCACGTACGAGGTCACGGTCTCGAAGAATGTGTCTATTTCTTGTGCATTCCTGACTCTTTCCTCGACATTCGTCTCGCAGGTTCTCATCGCTACTAGGTGAATTGTTTTCATACTTATGCTAAGGGCATCGACCACCTTATTTTCCTTTCCTTTGATATGTTTGATTTCAAAATCAAACTTGCTAAGGAGGGCCATCCATCTAGCTTGTCTAGCATTGAGTTTTGGTTGGTCAAACAGATGTCGCAATCCACAGTGGTCTATCATAAGTACAAATTTCCTACCCATGAGGTAATGCCTCCACATTTTCAAGGCGTGCACTATGGCGGCCATCTCTAGATCATGGGTCACATAGTTGACTTCATGATCATTCAATTTTCGGGATTCATAGCAGACTATGCTTCCTTCTTGCATAAGGACTCCTCCGAGCCCTTCCTTGCAGGCATCTGTGCACATGAGGAAGTCATTTTCAGGATCGACGATATTCAACACGGGTGCATGGGTCAGAAGGTATTTCAGGGATTGAAATATTTCTTCACATTCTTATGTCCACATGAATTTAGCTCCCTTCTTCTAGAGGGCAGTGATTGGACAACCAATCTTGGAGAATCCTTTTATAAATCTCCTATAGTATTTTGCTAAGCCCATAAAGGATCTGATATCTGAAATGTCCTTTGGGGTAGGCCATTCCATGATAGACCTGATCTTGTCAGGGTCTACTACTACCCCTTCTTCAGATATGACATGGCCCAAGTAATGTATTTGCTTCTGGAAAAAGTCACACTTGCTAAATTTGGCATAGCGCTGATGTTCTCTTAGCACCTAAAGCACAAGTCTAAGATGTTCCTCATGTTCCTCTCTATTCTTCGAGTAGATTAATATATCGTCAATAAAAACCAATACAAATTTGTCTAGGAATTTGCTGAGCACATTGTTCATCAAGCAAATAAAAGTGGCAGGGGCATTGGTTAATGCAAATGGTACTACCACAAACTCGTAGTGACCATATCTTGTCTCGAAGGCGGTTTTTTGGATGTCTTCATTCTTGATTCGGACTTGATGGTATCTATATCTCAAGTCAATCTTTGAGAAGATGGAAGCACCTCCCAATTGATCCAACGAGTCATCAATCCTGGGTAAGGGGTACTTGTTCTTTATGGTTACCGTATTGAGTTGTCTATAATCTATGCACATTCGGAGGGTACCATCTTTCTTCTTCACAAATAGGACTGGTGCTCCCCATGGAGACACACTGGGCCGGATATAGCCTTTGTCCATCATCTATTTTAGTTGTAATTTAAGCTCAACTAGCTCGGGTGTGCTCATCCTATAGGGTGTTCTAGACACTGGCACTGCTCCTGGTGCAAGTTCTATCGAGAAGTCAATGTCTCTTCTCAGAGGTAGACCTGGTACCTCTTCTGGAAACACATCTCTATATTCTCTTAGTATGGGATGGTCTTCAAGGCTTGGTCTGTCATCCTCAACTGATTTCAACACATGTCTTGCATATAGTGGACATCCCTTTCTGCAATACTTTCTCATTTGAAGGGATGATATTCATCTCACCAAGACAAGTTTCTGGATCCCTTGAAGGGTTATCCTTTTCCCCTTTTCACTTACACATTCTAAAGTTTTATGGTAACAGTCTAGTTTGGTTTTATATGTGGCTAGCCAGTCCATACCAATCAATAGGTCATACGCTCCTAGGGGTAGTGCGTTAAGGGTCGCTTGGGTGGGGAATCCACCCATGGTGAATTGGCAAGCTGGTATGATCTTCGCTACCTTTCTTTTGGTGCAAGTGGATAACTGTACCAACCATGGCTTGGCATGTTTATGTGGCGGTCATTTACACTTATCAACAGCCTGAGGAGCTATATAACTCAAGTTTGAACCAAGGTCAATTAGAATAGACACTAGATGGTTTGCGATCATACCTTCCATCTCCACCACTGAAGCTTGGTGGTCATCTTGTTTATTATCCATGGCTGCATAATTTCGTGGCATACTCCTGGTCATGTCATTGACGGTGATAGCTTCTTGAACATTGTAAATTCTCCTACTGTTCTGTTGTCTATGCGGGCAATCCTTCAGTAGATGTTCTTCTCCACAACCCCAACATTTCAAGGGTTCTTTCTTTGGGTTATCAGTCTTTCCTGGGGTAGATCCAAAAGGTTTATTTCCACTCCAGGAGGGGAAATTCTACTGGTGTACACTTCGGGTTGGGAAGCTCATCCTTGAATCCTTCTTGTAGTTTTTAAATATTGGGGATTTAAACCCCTTTTTTCTGGAATCTCGAACTATTCTTTTGCTTCTAGCCTTCGCAAGGTTCTGGCCGAAGCCCAAACTATTCATAGCAATATATTTCCTTTCAGATAGTGTCTTCTAGGGTCCTTGGCTTGTCAAACTCAATCCTATTATGATAGTCCTTAGGTAGCCCACTGATGAATCGTTGCACCTTGGCCTTTTCTGATTTTATGTAGGGTACGTACCTCAACAACTCAAGGAATCTACTGACATATTCCTCTATAGTGAGTTGCCCCAGCTTGAGTTCATAGAATTTTTTAGTCTTTTCGTCGAAATACTTTTACGACAAATACTTCTTCCTGAAGTATTTTTCAAACCATTCCCAAGATAGGTCTTCTTCATGAATCCCTTTCACATTCTTAAGGTCTTCCCACCAAACAAAATCCTTTCCATTCAGGTTGAAAGTGGCTACTCAAGCCTTCAAGTTTTCTAAGAAGTCATGGACTCTGAAATACTTCTTTAGTCCAAGCAGCCAGGCCTTCGCTTCCTCTCCCCTCTTTATCTCACCTTCGAAAGAGGCTGGTTTGCCTTCTTTAATTCTTCGAGATTATAATTTTTGGAATGCTTTCATTTCTTCCGTTTCCTTCAAGAATGTGGACTAGTTATACTACTAGAAGATCCCTCTGAGTCGCCATCTTCCTTTCCAGAGGAATCGTCAAACGCTTGTCCCTTATCTTTGGGGTGAACCTTTCTCGGGGTGCTCTTCCGAGTGTGGCCACTTAAAAGACCATGCTTCCGTATCTCAGGTGGAATTTGACTCCGCTTTGTCTGTCTTCGGTCCACGTGACTGGTGTCAGGTCCATGCTACAGTTGTCTTTGTATGTTGGATAAACTCTGCAACAAGATTGCATTAATTTTCGTTTGCTTCTCTTGCTCTTTTATCAACCTCTCGTTGTCGGCCTTGCTTCTTTGTAGTTCGACCATGAGACTCCTCACAGTCTCAGCTAGATCCGAAGGGGTCTCTACCACCTTCCTTTCATTAGAATATTCGTCTCTATTGTGGGAGCCATCCCCCACTTTGTGGAGCGACACCATTCTATACGTCTGCACTTTCCCACGGTTGATCGTCCGCTTGCGTGCAGACAAAACACTAGTTGTTACCCAACATTATATTCGTTCACAACCAACACTTAACTCACATTTTTTAATTTCCTACACACACATTAGTAATGCATACACACACAGCAGTAGGTTATCATTCTTTCTATAATAAGGGCTTAACCAGCCTTTTATGAAGGTAGTAAGGTAAGATATCGCCTCTTAATGTGCTTTTCCATGAGCCCAAACAGGCCAAGTGCTGTAACCATGCTCTTATACCAATTTGTAACACCCCCACGCTTCGAGCGAGAACTAAATACAATTTTCTTGTTCGAGAGCCAGTTAGCTCTTCGATTTCCTACTGAAATCCCGATTTCTGATCCACAAGCCCTATTAAAACCCCATCGACGTAAACATTCACAAGGCGCAAGCTTCACCTATGCAACCACAGGTCGTGACTGCACGCCTATAAAAAGGCGCTTCGTATTTCAGGACTTCAGGGCTTCTACAAAAGAATCAGTCCTAACCCTTGTTTCTCGAGTCCCCGACCTTTGGTTTCTCTCCAAGGCCAGATCTACGGTCCTGTGCTATCCCCTCGATCGACGACTGTGATCGTGTCGCGATTTCACGTATCGGGATAATGAACGTGAGCCAGCTCTGACTCTTCGTCCCTCGAAATCTCGATCTTCGATAGTTCCTCCCTTGAACTTCCGAACTCGTCGGGACTTCGCGTTTCGTGAAGTTGGAATACAACCAACGCTTATCTTTCTAAAGCCCGAACCCCGAACTCTCGATATCCCTGCACCCAGATCAACGATCATGGTTCTCCTGTGATCCGATGATTCAGATCAAGTCGTGAGTTCGTGTTTTGTGAGTTCACAAAACTCTACCCTTTGACTTCCTTCAGCAGCGAGTTAGCGAAGCGCTGATCCTTCGCCACATGTCCTCTATCGATGGACGGTTCTGATCACTTCAGGACTTTCAAGACTTTGACGAGTCCATTCTCCCGCCTACACAAGGGTTAAAATCGATGGTCTAAGTAGCTCCTAAGATCCTGGGATCTACGGTCTCGATTCCATCGCTACTTGCGAAGACTGAAGGGGTTGAGGCGTTAACACCTGTGCTCCTCCTCTAGATCCAATGGTCCTGACAGACCTGGGATACTTCCGAAAGGATCTCGTCCGCTCGTCTAACAAACGAAAGGATACTCCCTTTCGATAATTGGACTCGCTATCCTTTCTGAACTTGGGTCATGAAATTCAACTTCTTGGAGCTTCAAACTCCCACGACTCCAAAATATTAGGGAGCTAACTCCTTCTTGCACAGGGTTTCCATATAAGGGCTTGGGTACTTTTCAAAGTCCCTAGGCTACGGACCTGAATGAAGTGCCTTCCAAACTCACCGAGTTACGAGCTATGACACTGGGGCAGGTTAACCTCGTGGGTTTACTATAGTGGTAACCATACCAAGGATCTCACTCCAACTCGGAGACATGATGCAACTCCCTGGGGAAGGTGTTTTCGAGGGATTAAACCAGGACACCAAGAGAATCAAGCAGATGGGATGATTCTCAGTGGAACGAGCTCATGCTTCGGACTTACTCAATTTATACTGAAACCAACTGTGGAATATAAATATACACATACATTCATTATTTCCAATCTAAAATACAAGTAAATCATAGCATACAGAAACCATTTATGGGCATATAAACATGAGCATGTATCCATGATATTCAATTCAAAATACAAGGCATAAAGCACTTATCAGAACCACAAGGCGTGATGCAACTGCTAAGAGGGGTGCTCGTTTCCACCCTACCATAGGCTCAGTCACTCCCAACGGATTTATCAGTGGCCACCCCCGAGCTTAGACCACGATGCTTTGAGATTCAATCTCTTACTTCCAGCTCAACGGAAGTTAGGGACGGAGGTTACCCTCCTTCTCTCTTTATAGAAAAATAGGCAAGGACGAAGGTTACTCTCCTTCTCCTATGTTCAGAACTCCATCTGATTCGAGAGCTTAGGTTCTGCTCCGCAATCTTTGTTGCTTCCCTCTACCCACCCCCATGCCTCCTTTCTTGCATCCCTCTGCAAGATTGCGTGTGGTGCAAATTTTCGTCTGTGGTCAGGTCTGAGAGCTTTTACGGATGGGCGATCTGCTCCATCCTCTCATTAACTCTTGAGGAGCCTCCCCACCTACCATCCTGACGAAAATTCATTCCTGGGTCAGAGAATTGTTTTGGTCTTGAGCAAGTAAAAACTAGTATGGTACGGGTTCGGTGGAAGTTAACGCAACCGTTCCGGGTCCCTTCCACCACCTTTTCATTAGCCATCGTGGTCACTTTCAACACATCCCCTTCCCAACAGTCATACAACATATATTCATAACATAATTTACATTCATTGACCTTTTATACAAAGGTCCATCAAATCAAACATTCACACCTTCGAGTTTACCATAGTTCCTGACCAATATAGTTATATTTATAGATCGAGGGAAACACGGTGTTACAATTTTCTAGACTTGAATCATTTTGTCAAGATCTAAAGAGTCGTTCCTTCGGGTTATACAACAGGACCAAACCCCCTCATACTTACCACTTTCCATGAGTTATTCCATGAAGTCCCGATCCATAAATCCCTTGATCTCCATCGTGTCTCCCCCTGTTGTATAACCTGGTCCACCTAACCCTATCGGCCTCTTCTTATTCCACATCAAGTCACCCTCAGTCTTGCCATTACCCTTCCCTTTCCCTTCCTCCAGAGAATTAAGGATCGTAAGTTTATTGTTTCAAGTTGCATGCCACTGTAAGAGATGCGCATCTATTTGTTTGAAATTGTTGACGACGATTTTTGTCAACGGTACTTAGCTGACAAAGCATTGCCAGGCTCCCCCTCTCATTGCGCAGTTGTTGGTGCAAGGCCTTGTGAGCTCCCGTTGAGTTGGTGCTACACATTAAAGAAGATATCGTTAAAGAATAATTTTAGCCATGAAGAAGATGGTCGGTGATTAAGTTTGAAGTTGCACATGATACTGTATTGGTAAAGTTGTTGAAGTTCTGGAACAATCACAACAGTGGCTCTCTTGGTTACTTCTCGTATATTATTTTGCTTCCACATATGGTTGGCCCTCTCTTGTTTTCGTACACATCAATACACCACATTCTAACCTTTTAAATAGCCTTAAAATTTGATCTATGCCAAAAGAAAGGTTATAATTATCATACCATTGTTTGCCATTTCACTTGATAAAAGGGGGAAAAGTAAACCATTTATCCAAATTCTCTATTCTATAACAAAGCCACATAAGACTCCTCAAGTTTTGCATGACCATATGTCCTATCCCTTTCAAATATTTAGTTATAACTTAAGGGTAAAACCAACTTGCCTTTTGGTTATGAATTTAATATTGTTCCATGCCCAAAGCAGAAATATGCTATCTTACCATGATTTTTTCTCTTTGTATACCTTATTCCACTTGGAGGCTTTATGTAAGAGTAGGGTAAAGAATTTGAACCAGCAGTAAAAATGATAGAGTTTGTTTCAAATGGCAAGAGATGATGACTCTTTAATTTTTGGCATTCTTATAATGTAAAACAAAACAAGCAACATTTGCACAGAGGATTAAGAACCGCGAATATCACTGAATTCGGTTGTATTAGAAGAACAGGCAGAAGACATGTTATACAGGTTCTAGCTGAAGACTTTCCACGTATTTTGTCAGGGCTGTCATTCCCAAAGTCAATGCATTGGAATACTAAGACCTCTTTTAGTAGACCCATAAGATGGATTCTAGCTTTACACGGTGATGCAGTGGTGCCATTTACTTATACAGGTATCATGAATTTTCACATGCTCTTCGAATGTCTTCATTGCCTATTATAAAAGTGGCATGTGCAGAAGACTATATGAATTCTATCAATCTTGCTGGGATCAGTCTCAATATGGAGGAGCGCAAGAGAATCATCTTAGACTCATCTGATGCTTTGGCACATGCTATTGGTGGAAAAGTAAAAGTTGAATCTTCCCTTGCTTGAAGAGGGTGCGAATTTGGTGGAGGCCCCACTGCCAATACTTGGGAATTTTGAAAAATCTTTTTCAGAAATTCCTTCAGATGTTTTGATTACGGTTATGCACAAGCATCAAAGGTATTTTCCAGTAGAGGATGTATCCAGTGGGAAGATTTTACCTGCATTCATTTCAGTAGCAAATGGATAGGTTCACGAAATAACAGTCCGCAAAGGAAATGAAGCTGTCCTCAGAGCACGATATGAGGATGCAAAGTTCTTTTATCAGTTAGATACAAGGAAACGATTAGTTGAGGATGCAAAGTTCTTTTATCAGTTAGTGCAAGAAACATCAACAAATAAAAAATTGATCTCATATCGTGAGAATACATTGGAGTTGATCTTCATGAAAAGTTTATTAGCAGAAGCACATACACAAGGCTGTTGAAGAATTGGGGGCTCTAGAGATTCAACTACCTACAAGATTATGCGATCGACAAAAGAAAGCGAAGATTATGATACTCGTCCCTTACAACGATGGTTAGAAAGAGATGTTGTCTCTCAGTTGGCTTCGATGCTTATCAGTGAGGAAATCGATGAGAACAGTACAATATGCAGTACCAGGAAATAATCATGGACAACATAGCAGTGGCTTTCGATATCCCTATGGCGATCATAACACCATTTAATCTTTCGTGGTAGATACCTCTCCTCCAACTTATGGGTGCCCTCTACATGGGAAACAAACTACTTTAAAAGGAAGCTCAAAAGACACCTGTAAAACCTTTCGTTCCATTTTCAGAGATTCACGCTGGGACAATGCTACGAGGCAATTCTTCTTGCTGTGAAAAATCAATTAAATTATTTGCGTCAGGATAACGACAACAAAATAAGCCCAAACGAATGACCCAGGGATAACGACAACAAATTAATTTTGTTTAGTAATGTGTTAAGGAAGTTCCTAGACAGTTTGAATTTGGTTACAAAACTACTTAACTGAAGGAACCGTTTACCAAAGGAGATAAAAGAAAGTAGCGCGCAACCATTGAGAGGAGAGATTGCTCTAAAGACCGAAATTTCTTAAGGAGAAAATTTAGAGAAAATTCGGAGAGAGAACTTTGGCAAAAATTTCAGAGATTAGTATGCTTGGAGTGTTGTGAGGACAATTTCATTTCATTATTTTCTTACATGTTCAATAGGGATTGACGAAATCGTCGACAGTAGGGGGTCTTGCGAAGTAGTGAAAAGGATAAAGTGAGGATGAGTTTGTTGGCCTTCATAAGGTAAATGTTTGCTTGTTAGGTTGTTGTATTAAATCTCGATGTTATTCGACGCTAATTGGTTTCTATATGCAGGTTTTCTCCTTGTGATTCGCCACCATGGCTCCATTCCTTTTTGGCTTAGTTTTTTTTTTACTTTTCCCGCTTGGTCTTTTTGTTGTACATTATGTCTAAAGGGGAAAAAGACCATATACCTGCCCCTAGTCTATGCAGAGACTTGTAGATTTCAGAAATTTATGAATTTGTATGGGAAACCTTTTAAATAAAAAACAGTTTCTTTCTCACTTTGAACTATCTCTTGATTTTTCTTTAAAGTTCTCAGTTTTCCTCACCTTTATTAATTTAACACTTTGAATTCAGAATAAAAAAAAAATATAATTTTAAAATCACACAATTCACTATGGATAATATATGTATATATATTTCCTTCTTTTAGTTGTTTCAAGATATAACTTTTGTTATTTCTCGTATCTTAATTTCTAAAGTACATAAATAAAAAAATCAATTACTCTATTATATTCTTCAAATTAATGTCTATTTAATGAACTTGAACTTTTCTTTTAATTAGATCATTTTTTTATATGTTTTTCTAGCTTTTGATGAACTTGGTTTTAGTTACTTTTTGCTAAAGTAAAAACAAAACAATTCCCTTGTCATTTTATTAATTGTATTTTCTTTATTAAATTTTATTTCTTACTCCAAATGTATAAAATCCCCTACAGAAGTAATTGAATTGTAAAATAGCATAAAAATCATAAATTAAATAAAAATCAAATATTATTAAAAACAAAATTACAAGGAAAAGGAATTCATGCTTGGACTATAGGTTAGGAGAAAATTGGTCTAGAGTTCAATGCACATTTTTGTCTGGGGATTTAAGCCTAGGGTGATATTCACGCTTCTTCTCGCCTAGCCCCGTGGGAGGTTGAAAATGTTGATGTTGGAGACTCTCTAGTCTCTTGACCTCAACAAGTCTCTCACAACCTCTTCGTCAAGAGGTAGGGGACATTACAATCTTCCCTACTAGAAATTGCTTTCCCACAAGCAATTCTGATTCTGTCTCCTAAAGAACATGTTCAGCTTCCCAAGTAGCATCCTCTATGGGTAAGTTCTTCCACCTGATCAAGTATTCCCTGATGCTCCTCTTCCTTAGCCTTTTCTCCCTTACTTCTAATACTTCTTCTGGAACCAATATCAATTTCCCCTCCTCGTCCAAAGGGGGTAGTACTTCAATGGGAGTGATGTGCATCCCGATGGCTCATTTTAGGCAAGATACGTGAAAGACATTGTGTATTTTGTTGCCCTGGGGTAGATCTAGCTCATATGCCACAACCCCTACCTTCATGTTTACCCTGTACGGTCCAAATAAGTGTGGTTGAAGCTTTTTAACACCACTTCTTCTAATAGATGTCTGCCTATAGGGTTGGAGCCTCAAATATATCAAGTCACCAACCTCAAATTTTCGCTCCACCCTGTGCTTATATGCTTGTACCTTCTGTTGATTATGTGATCTTTGCAAGTGGTCTTTAAGCTCTCTCAGTATATCTTGACTTTGTTGAACCCAATTGTGTACCAGAGGAGCTTTACTATCACCGAAGACAATCTCCACAAAGGTGAGGGGATCATAGTTGTATAAGGCCCTGAAGGGTGACATACCGATAAACATGTGATAGGTGGTGTTGTAGCAATATTCTCCCAAATGAAGCCACATAACCCATGCCTTATGTTGTCCCGAAACATAATTCCAAACATAGCCTTCAACCCATTTGTTAACTATGTCAGTTTGGCCATCAGTTTGAGAATGATAGCTAGTGTTGGGGGTCAAGGTCGTACCCACCAACCTGAATAGCTCTTGCCAAAAGGTGCTCTTGAACCTGTTGTCTCTATCACTCACAATGGTTTTGGGTAAACCATGCAATCTGAAGATCTCTCTGAAGAATAAGTCTGCAACATGTGAAGCATTGAAATCTGTGGAAATGGCAAAGAAATGAGCAAATTTGGTTAATCTATTCACAATCACAAAAATGCAATCCTTTCCCTAGATCTTGGGCAACCTGGTGATGAAATCCATGGATATATTGTCCCATTTCTGCTCTGGGATGGGGAGTGGTTGCAGTAAACCATTTGGATGGATGTGTTCATCCTTGTTCTCCTGGCAGGTGGTGCATTCCTTGATATAGCGCATCACATCTTCCTTCATCCCCTTCCATGTGAATCTCTCCCTTATCTGTCTGTATGTTTTGACAAACCCCTGATGCCCTGCGAATGGTGAATCATGACATGCCTGTAATACTCTTCCTTTGAAAACTGATTCAGGATATATGAAGATTTGACCCTTATTGTATATGACATCATCCACAATCATGAAGTTGTCATCATGTACCTTCCCATCCATCAACTCACAAGCAAACCTGTTTTTTGAGTATTCCACCAAGAGGTGTGCTTTCCAGTCAACTGAAATATCTATCATGGCATAGACTGAGGGTCTTCTAGATAAGGCATCCGCCACCAATTTCATAGGCCTGGATCTTGCTAACCCATTTTTGTTGTCTTGCATTTAAGTCTTTTTGGTCCAAAAAATACTTGAGGCTATTGTGATCTTTCCTCACAACAAATTTTTCCCCAACCACCTATTGCATGAATTTATCCAATACATGCATGATGGCTAACATCTCTTTGTCATAAATGGTGTAGAGTAGCTCAAGAACCCTCAGTTTTCGACTCTCATAGGCAATGGGGTGCCTATTCTGCATAAGTACTGCTCCAATGCCCTCTCGTGAGGCATCACATTCCAATATGAAGGGTTGCACACAATTTGATAATGAAAGTACTGGGCAAGTGCTCATTACCTTCTTCATCCTATCAAAAGTCATACTTAGAAGCAAGAGAAATTGCTTTATGAAGGGAAACTTTAGGTAAAGCAATAGGCCAATTTGCTGAAGGGATAGTGTTGACAAAACTACAGAGAAAGAGGTTGATATGAGAAGGAACACAACCATGTAGACCAGACCAAGAAGAAGTTGTGCCTCTTGGCTCCACTTAAAAGCGCCTTTCCTGGTCAAATTTGTCAATGGTGCGCAAATATGGTAGAAGCCTTTTACAAAACTCCTGTAGTAATAACAAATGCCAAGAAATCCCTTTAATTCAGTAAGAGTCTTGGGTGTTGGCCAGTCAAGTATGGCTTGTATCTTCTCTCGGTGCACCTTTACTCCTTTCACTCCAATGATGTGCCCCAAATAAATAACTTTTGTCATGCCAAATTCACATTGGATTCTTTGGAATATAAGGATTGTTCTTCCATGATGGCCAATATCTGCTCTACATGTTGAAGATGTTCCTCCCACGTTTTGTTATATATCAACAAATCATCAAAGAAAACCAAGAGGAAATTCCTCAAGTGCTTTTTGAAAACTTGATTCATACAATATTGGAAGGTGGTTGGCACATTAGTTAGCCCAAAGGGCATAACCAGGAATTCGTAGTGACCATAATGGCATCTGAAAGTTGTTTTGGGCACATCTTGCTCCCTCATTTTGATCTAATGATAGCCAAAGTGCAAGTCTATTTTTGTGAAGTAAACAACTCCATGAAGCTCATCCAATAGCTCATCAATCCTAGGGATGGGGTATCTATTTTTTATGGTTTTCTTGTTTAGTGCCCTTAAATCAATGCACATGCGTATTGTCCCATCTTTCTTCTTTACCAACACTACTGAAGATGCAAAAGGGCTTGAACTTGGCCTGATGTGACCCATGTCTAAAATTTCCTTGATAGCTTTTTCAATTTCATCCTTATACCTTTTGGGGTGTCCATAAGGAGTAGTGATGACTGTTTTTTCTCCCTCCAATTCTATTATATGCATAAACCCACTATCAGGTGGGGCTCTTGGTGGGATTGGTCCAAAAACCTTGTTGTGCATGTCAAGGATTGTCTGAATATCTGGTGAGTAGTGAGGGCGCCCTTCCTTGTCTACATGTATTGAGATTCTACATTCTGATGCGTATACAATGTCTTCTCTTCTGAAAATAGCCTCCATGCGTTTTGTTTTCACTACTCTAGGTGTATTACCTGTCATTCCCCTAAGCATCACCTTTTTTCCACTTTCTTCATTGAAGGACATTTCCATGGTTTTGTAGTTGGTGGTGATGGGTCCCAATGTGCTAAGCCAATGGACACCCAGAATGATATTAGTGTCTAGTAGGTCCATCACATAAGAGTCATGTGCCAAGTCATGCCTACCCAAGGTAAGATTCATCCCTGGAATGTACCTGTCACAAGGCATGGTTCACCCACCTAGTACCTCCACACAAAATACCTCAAACTCCACTATAGGTATATGCCTTCTTTTCAGTAAGGCCGAATATATGAAATTGTGTGAGGCTCCCCCCATCAATGAGTACCGAAACCTTTTGTCCCTGAAGCACTCCTCTCATTATGAAGGTATTGAATTTAGGCACCCCACTAATGGATGTTTTTGTAACCTTCTTGTCTGTTGTAAGGCCAGAACCTGTTTCTTCCCCTCTTAATTTTCTGTGGGATCTACTCTAGGTGGATTTGCTTCTATGTTTTGGATAAGTCTGAACTCTTCCTCCTCCTCATCATCAGAAATTACCTCAATATAATGGGCCTTTCCCTTACCCACAAATATGTGCCCCCACTCCCAAGGTTCTTTGCATGTGAAGCACAATTACTTCCTCCTTAATTCTCTCCTAGTAGCCTCATCCATTATGCCCTTTCCTCTGTAAACCCCCCTTTGGTCTCGACCCCCCTAGTTTATGGGTGGTCTAAGGGAAAACTTGGTTTTTGTTGCAGACCCCATCAAGTATCTATTCCTGCATATGGCCTCATGTAAGTTGGTAGGCTTAAAATCCTTTACCCAACCCATTAGGGATTCCACTAATCCCTCTGTGAAGAGCATCATTAGTATCGCTTGAGACACATCTTGTACCATCATTGCTATCCTCTGAAACTCCTCTATATAGATATCTGGTGACCCTTTTTGTTTGAGTTGTGTAAGCTCCATGAAATGTATCTATGAATCTCCTTTATCAAATCCGTCCATAAGTCTCTGAGTGAACTTTGTGTAAGTAGTGATCTGGTTATGACCCAAGGTGGTCAAACCATGGTACCACCAATCATGGGCTTTACCTTCCAAGTACATGGTGGCAAACTTGATGGCATCCATCTCCCTCATGGGGTTGAGTTGTAAGTAGGTGTCTAACTTTTGTACCCAAGTTTGTGTAGATACCTTGGGAGACCCATCAAAGTACGAAATCTCCATTTTATCTGCCCTGCGCTCCAACTCATTATTGTTCCTGTGATAGCTTTTGGGTTGACCCCTGAATTTGATACCACAATATTGGTCCAATGTCGCTTCTCTCCTGAATCATGCACTCAAGGCCTCATACTCTCTGACATATTCTTCAAAGTGGTCATTTGGTTCATTGAAATGGTTACCCTATGGTTGGCCATCCAAAAAAGTAGGCATATATGGTCTAGGAGTGGCCCTACTGTGTGATGGACCCCTGGAAGTCCACCCTCCAAAGCTTTGTCCCTATGCATGATAATAAGGATCCCGCTCTTGATAATGCATAGTTCCTCCCTGGGAACCACTGGCTTCCTTGTTTGCATAATTGCTTGGGCCATTTCCCCTATGTGTCATCTGTAATAGGAGTTGCAAAATCTTTTCTTAGTTGGCATTTATTTTGTCCAAGGTTTCCTTCATTTCCGCCTGTCCCCTGTGCATTGTTTTCTCGTTTTCTTGTAGATGGAACTCAAGTGTACTATGTGTGTTGTCTATGGAGCTTTTTAGCTCCTTTGTTATACCTGCTAAAACTTATGGCTCACTGTCCTCACCTGATCCCTCTATTTATGTCTCTGGTTCACCTGTTTGCCTTCCGTGCATTCCCATATAGATACCACTAAACTTATGCATGTGATAATCCCCACAAGCTGGGAGGATCGAAAGATTTGAAACCAATGTAATGTTCCCAAGCCAATTTTTTGCTTGGAGACGCTGATTGTTTAACTGTTTATTGTTGTTTCATGGGTGTCATGCAGGTTTATCTCTCCAAGTTGCGCATGGAGGTTTTATTGCTTAGAGATTTAGCATGGATCTCTCTCTCTCTCTCTCTCTCTCTCTCTCTCTCTC
>SNQJ01S0019580.1:89827-110362 GCA_010110895.2 Picea sitchensis
GGTCAAGTGACCATTTTGATATACTTGGCCCAGGCTGCGAAGGAATTTCTATTGGACAAAGAACACATACACTGTTACATAGATCCACTTTGTATTGGTCATGGCTATGTCTTGTCATCTCGTAGATCCATTGTGTATTCTTCGTGGCTACGATCAGTCAGAGTCATCAGAGTATAGATCCACATTGTATCTTCGGTGGCTATACCTCTTATCAATATAATTATGGATCCGCAGTGTATTTTATGGCGGCCATATCTTGCAGCTCTTGATCATCCAAGCATAGGTATGCCTGCCTTGGGTTTTAAAATATGTCATGATATTTGTTGGATGTTTGTGTGCAGCTTCCGTCAGGTTCTCCGAGTCTATACCCTTTCTTGAGAGTCTGCAAAGCATTTCAGTTATCAGTTCACATATTCTAACTTCATACTTTGGGGGGCAATCTATTACACGTCAAAATTACTCAAATAGATGAGTGTCGCATCTTCCTCTCAATTGTCGTAAGTGTCGCATCTTCCTTACAACTTTCTCAAGTGTCACAAGTTGGTCACAAGTGTCGCAGGCGATGTTCGAGCATACTGCCATGCCGACGACACTAAGGAGACACTTAAAACATCTCATGTACCTGATTTGAAGCAGAAGAATTGGTTAACTGAAGACAAGGAACTCTTAACACCTGAAGAGAGCCCTGAAACAAAGGTTTTGAGGGGGAGCGCTCCCCTATATCAGCCTTAGGAGCACTGGCGCTCCCCTAAAAGACATCAGGGAGCATTATAACGCTCCCCTACCCCCTCTGAAGGAGCGCTACTCACCTTGAGGGCGCTGGCACTTCCCCTAAGCTTCTCAGGGAGCGTTCCAACGCTCTAATGCCCCTTCTAAGGGAGCGCTGCCTAATCTGAGGCAGTAGTTGGCCCGTTGAGGAGAATAAGGAGAGGATCTTTCTAGATTAGGAGGTAGTTGTATTCAAATTCTTGGTTTCATCAAGAGATCCCTGATCTGAGGAGAAAGTTCCCAACTTGTTCTAAAGATAACTCAAGAGGTTAAGCTCCTCTTAACCTATATAAACAGGCTCTAAGATGGTGGAAAGGGGGAATAACTACTAGCATGAAACCTATGATCTCATAGGAAACACACAGTCAGACAAAGGAGAGTGATCAGTGAAGCTGCTGTTATCCAAGTTGTGGATCTTTCAGGCAAGGGTTAGACGAAGAGGACTTGATTAAGCTGTGGCATTCACATCTACGATTGTAAGTACTGCTGTCGTTATTCTCATTAATATGACACGCTTGGCCTATTTCTTTCTAGTTTGTGTCTAATGTTACATGAACTTATCATTAATTGATAGATCTGTTTTCAAGCTAATATCAATATAGTAGGAAGTGGTTGTATCTTGAATTGTCTGCAGAACTCAGCGAGGAGTGAAGGATTGGAGCGCAACTCGGAGCGTGCAGGGACAAACATCGTTAAAAAGGCACTTCTGTCATCCCTCCTTCTCATGCGTTAGTTTAGAGAGATTTGAAAGGAAGTCAGTGTCCACGTTAAGCATTTTCTGTCTTAGAGTTAGGGTCAAGCTCTTTGAGGCAATTTGCCTGTCCGCAGGGAGATTTTCCTACAACAGAACCATTTGTTGGCACAAGGGTAGACCCAGGGTTAAGCTCTAACAATGCACCAACAATCCCCAACTACTGGCCCTTTCAGGAACACCTGCGAAGTAGATGCAGTCTCACCCGAAGTAGCAATAGGGGGTTGCAAGACACATGTGTCTACAACCAGAGGAAATGCAAGTGGATCTAAGGCAACAACACACAACAACCTAGTTATTCTTTATCTCCTTTAAGCCTACTTCACACAATTATATCTTAGCTCTAGCTCAACAATGCACTAACAAAATAACAAAAGGCAAAGAATAAAGCATCAACCATAGAAGACACCAAGATATATGTGGTTCACTCTCTCCCTAGGGCTACATCCACAAAACTGTGTTTCTTGATATTATATGAAAACATACAGTCCTATCTGTGCTCTTAGCTTGCAAATCTCTCTCTCTTTCTCTTCTTCTCTCCTCTCTTTCTCTTCTTCTCTCCCCTCCCTGAGCACCCAACTGTAGGGTCGATCTTCACACCCAATTGAAGATATTATAATACCAGAAGGCTCTCACTCTCAACACTTATCTCACTTATAACAAGAATCACTCAATCACAACAATAACAATGAACTCTCAACCAACTTAGCACCAACCCATCCCAGGTCCTCTAGACCTTTATTTATACATTACAATAACTCTTCGACAACCTTAGGCCGAAACCTAGGTGTCAAAACCCTAAGTAACAAAACCTAGGTCAACTTGACCCACATTTTCAGGGCTTCGTCAGCCTATCTTTCCATCTTTCCCGCAAGGTGCTCCAAAGCATCCAATGGTGGCTTTTTTCGCTTGCTGAGTTGTCCACGATCCATCTTCCTTGCTGATCTGTCTTCCCCGATCTTCTCATCCAACGACTTGCTTTCTCTTACTTTTCTCCTTCTTTTCTGCTCCTTTGGCCACTTCGACCCATTCTCAGTCAATGTGTCTTCCGCATAGCTTGGGCTTCGTCTTTTCTCTTCCTTCTTCTTCGCTTTCTTCCTTAATCCATGACCAAGGGCCAACAGATCGTGTACATACTTTTTCAACAAAGAGACATGAAATACATTATGCACATTCATGGAAGCAGGCTATGCAAGCATGTATGTAATGACCCTATTATGTCCAATATCTTAAATGGACCATAAAATCTTGCTGCTAGTTTTGTACATATGCCAAACTTCAATGCATGATTCTTGGGCTTCACTTTCAAAAGCACATACTCTCGCACTTTAAATTCTCTAGTTGTCTTGTTATTATCTGCATAACTCTTCTGTCTATCTTGTGTTGCTTTCACATTTTGCTTGATTTTAACCATCTGGTCTTCCATATCCTTGATCAATTCTGGCCCAAGTATTACTTTTCCTGTTGTGTTGTCCCAATTCACTGGAGTATTGCATTTTCTACCATACAAAGCTTCAAATGGTTTTATCTTCAATGAATCTTGATACCCATTATTATAGGCAAAATCAACCAAATGAATGTAATCTTCCCACTTAGATGGCTTATCCATCACATACATTCTCAACATGTCTTTAGGTACTTGGTTGACTCTTTATGTTTGCCCATCTAATTGTGGATGGTATGTTGTGCTAAAGTTCAAATTTACACAAAATTCTTTAAATATTCCCCTCTAGAAATTTGAAGTAAGCTTTGTATCTCTCTCTCAAACAATTGCCTTAGGTATCCCATGCAACCTAGCTATTCCCCTCATGTAAATTTATGCAATATTAGTTGTTGTATGATTCATTTTTGCAAGAACAAAATGACCATTTTTTGGTCAATTTATCAACCACTACCATTATTGAATCATGTTGCCTTGTTGTCCACGGAAACTTAGTTATAAAAGAAATAGTTACGACCACTTCCCATTTCTTCTCTTGAACATGTGATGGTTGTAGAAAACCCACTAGGTGTCTATGATCAACTTTCACTTTCTGACATTCCATACATCTGACAATGTAATCAACGACATCCTTCTTCATTCCTCTCCAAAATAATTGGCTTCTTACTACTACAATTGTTTTTTTAGTAACCAGGATGTCTGGCATATGAAACATTATGCATTTATTTTAATACCAAATTCCTAAGTTCTCCAGATTCCAGAACTTGGAACACAAATTCTGTTCTTATGCATAAGTAATCCATCTTCCTTAATATCATACTGTTTAATTTTCTATTGTAAACTTTCTTTTGCCTGTAGGTAATGCTGGTTTGTAACAACAACATCCAAAATTCTTCTCTTCAAATCTGACTGATGCATACTAATGGTTGTAACATGCATGATATGTACTCTTTTGCGAAGTGCATCAACAACTTTTTTTTTTTTTGCTTTGATATGTTTGATTTCAAAGACGTACTCACTTAAAAATTTCAACCATCTTCTTTTCCTAGCATTTGAAGTTGGTCATTCAAAAAGACATTTCAGATCACTGTCGTCCATCCTTAATTCAAATCTATTTCTTGTGAGATAATGCCTCCACATCTTCAATGCATGAACTATGGCAGCAAGCTCCAAATCATGTGTGGCATAAGTCCTCGCATGTTCTTTAAGATTTCTGGACTCATAATTAATGACATGTCCATTTTGAGTGAGGACTCCACCAAGCCCTTCCTTGCATGCATCTGTACATACCACAAAATTCTCATTTGGGACAACACTATTTAAAATAGGTGCACTAGCAAGTAATTATTTCAAACAAATTAAAGTTCTCTTCACACTTTGATGTCCATTCAAATTTGATTCACTTCTTTTGTAAAGAAGTGATGGGATGAACAATCTTAGAGAACCCTTCTATAAATATCTTGTAGTATCCAGTTAACCCCATGAAAGATCTGATTTATGAAACATTCCTGGGTGTTGGCCATCCTCTAATGGCTTCAATCTTCTATGGATCTACAACTATAACTTCTTCTAAAATAATGTGCCCCAAATAATGAATCTATTCTTGGTAAAAAAACCACTTACTAAGCTTGGCATAAAGCTGATGTTCCCTCAACACTTGCAACACCAACCTTGAATGATGTTCATGTTCTTCCTCTGACTTAGAATAAATAAGTATGTCATACAATAATAGAATGACAAACTTATCCAAATAATTTTTGAATATGCCATTTATTAAGCACATAAAGACAGTTGATGCATTGGTCAGTCCAAATGGCACCACTGCAAATTCATAATGTCCATACCTGGTTCTAAAGGTTGTCTTACTGATGTCTCCTTCCTTGATTCTTACCTGGTGGTATCTTGATCTTAAGTCTATATTTGAAAATATCTTTTCTACCCTTAGTTGATCAAAGAGGTAATCAATTTTGGGTAGAGGGTATTTGTTCTTCATAATGTATTTATTTAGTTGTTTAAAGTCAATACACAACCTCAATGTTCCATCATTCTTTTTGACAAAGAGTATTGATTCTCCCCAAGGTGAAACACTTGGGCGTATGTACCCTTTCTTCAACAATTCTTCTAGTTGCATTTTCAATTCTTTTAATTCGGGTGTACTCATTTTGTAAGGAGTTTTTGATATTAGGGAAACTCCTGGTACTAAATCAATAGATAAATCTATTTCCCTCTTTGGTGGAAATCCTGGTATTTCTTGGAATACATCTTCAAACTCTTGCAATACTAAAACATATTCAAGGCTTGGCCCTTTTGTCTTTTTTGTCTCTTCCACATGGGTTTCACACAATTTACATCCTTTTCTGAAACACTTCAACTATAAGGATGAAATCTCCCTCATATTAATGAGTCTTGGAATTCCTTTCACAGTGCTTTGTTTTCCTTCTTCATCAATACATGTAAACGTCTTGTTATGACAATCTAGGACAACATGATGTTTGTCCAACCAATCCATTCCAATTAGAATATCATAAGATCCTAATGGTATGATGTTTAGTTCGACATTAGTAGTCACTCTATTAAAACTAATTGGACAACCTATGACCATCTTATTGATCCTTCTCTTGGTTCTAGTGGCTAGTTGAACCAAACTTGACTTTTCAAGCTTACTTTTCTCCAAAAGTATTATGTCCACTATTTTATGATCAATGTAACAATGATTTGATCCTAAATCAATTAAAATAGCAATGAGATGATTAAATATCTTACCTTCCACTTCGATCATACTGGATTGGTACTCTACTTATCGATCTTCTAAGGTTTCATATATTCTTGGAATTTTTTTGCCCATGTTTTCTACTATGGTAGCCTCTTGGATGTTGTGAATGGTCTTCATTTTGTCTTGTCCATGAGGGAAATCCTTGTACATGTTAACTTATTCGGATCCCCAAAATTTGATTGGTGGCCTTGCCCTTTTTTCCAAGGAGTCTTCTGTCTTAGATTCATTCTTAGTAGACTGATCTTGCTAATTTGTATTTGGACTATTTATGTTGAAAGAAGGTTTGAATCCCTTCCTCCTCTGATCATATTTCACCTTCTTCTTATCCTTCCAAGATTTATGAATATATTCTCTACCCTTTCCTTGTTCATACAGGTACTTAGCCTTTCTAATGGTCTTTTTCAAAGTGCTAGGCTCATCATATTGAATCTTCTCTTTATAAAAAGATGACAGTCCACTCAAAAACGTTTGTATATTCACCTTATCTTCCTTGATAAACCCTATATACTTCAACAATCCCAATAAATTATTTTAATATTATTCCATGCTCATGCTTCCCAACCTGAGTTCAAAGAACTCTTGCATCTTCTTGTGATAGAAGTGCTTTGAAAGATACTCCTTCTGAAAACATCTCTTAAACTACTTCCAAGTGATCTTGCTCTCATTAATGTGTTCAACTTGCTTCAATGGATCCCACCACATAATAGTTTTTCCATGAAAATGGTATGTGGAAATTCTAACTTCTAAGTTAGATGAGTAGTTTTGCAGCTGAAAATACTTCCCGATTCCAAGCAATCATGCTTCAACATCATCTTCCCTTTCTCTTTCACCATCAAAGGATGGTGGCTTAAGCTTCCTCAACTCTCCTTGCAAACTATCCAGTTCATGTATTCTTCTTTAGTGTCTAACATGAGACATTTCTAGACTACTTATGGAGGCTTTAGATGCATAAAATTTCCTTGCTAAGTAAGGAGGTGAGTGATGTTTATGATTTCTTCTAGAACTTCTTGAATGGCTAGTTATTTTGTAGTTATCTATTTTTTCATGATATCTGTCTTCTTCCTCTTGCCTCAAGTCCGATCCATTCTTTGCATACCTATGCAACTAATTTAGGATTTGCGTCATCTGAGCATTTATTTGGTTTTATTCTCTCATCATATTCTCATTATATGCTTTGTATCTCTACACTTCTAGTCTTAGGATTTTCACCATCTCTATTAATGTTTCTTGTTCCCCTCTGCTCCTGTGCCCATTTGATGTTGTCTCTAGATTACCAACACTGATATTTGACCTTTGGTTTCTTTATCATGACTGAAGGTTCCCTCTCCTTCCTCCATGTCCGAAATATGCATTTTTATATTGAATTGATAGATTTATATCCCCTAATTCTGCAAAATGTGCAAGCAACCATTTTTGTTAGAACTATGCATTGTTATAAAAAGTTTGTCTATTAACATGTCCTTTTTCTACTCAACTCATGAAGAATTGTATCACAATTCTTCAAATTATAATAATTCTAGGCTATTATTCTCTAAATAAGATTTCCAACGACTGTACTCATGCCTCATTCTGATCTCTGAGCTAAAAGTCATGGCTTCCCAAAAAATTCATTTTCACCCCATTTGTGGATTTCTCCATTGGTGTAATTTTATTGAAAGACCAACTTCTATCAATTGTAGGAGAAAATATGTCAGGAACTAGAGAAAGTTTTGTATGGGACATAGATAATATTAATGACAAATAATAAATAAAAACTCTCACATTCTCAATCTGATGCTCCAGTAAAAAATTGCAACAATCTGGAAATGACAACTTTGTCATTTTCACCCCATGTCGACCAGACAACCATGTCGACCATACCAACAAGAAGTTGTGCCTCTTGGCTCCACTTAAAAGCGACTTTCTTGGTCAAATTTGTCAATGGTGCACAAATATGGGAGAATCCTTTTACAAACCTCCTATAGTAACAACAAATGCCAAGAAATCCCTTTAATTCAGTAAGAGTCTTGGGTGTTGGCCAGTCAAGTATGGCTTGTATCTTCTCTCGGTGCACCTGTACTCCTTTCACTCCAATGATGTGCCCCAAATAAATAACTTTTGTCATGCCAAATTCACATTTGGATTCTTTGGAATATAAGGATTGTTCTTCCATGATGGCCAATATCTGCTCTACATGTTGAAGATGTTCCTCCCACGTTTTGTTATATATCAACAAATCATCAAAGAAAACCAAGAGGAAATTACTCAAGTGCTTTTTGAAAACATGATTCATACAATATTGGAAGGTGGTTGGCACATTAGTCAGCCCAAAGGGCATAACCAGGAATTCGTAGTGACCATAATGGCATCTGAAAGTTGTTTTGGGCACATCTTGCTCCCTCATTTTGATCTAATGATAGCCAAAGTGCAAGTCTATTTTTGTGAAGTAAACAACTCCATGAAGCTCATCCAATAGCTCATCAATCCTAGGGATGGGGTATCTATTTTTTATGGTTTTCTTGTTTAGTGCCCTTAAATCAATGCACATGTGCATTGTCCCATCTTTCTTCTTTACCAACACTACTGAAGATGCAAAAGGGCTCGAACTTAGCCTGATGTGACCCATGTCTAAAATTTCCTTGATAGCTTTTTCAATTTCATCCTTATACCTTTTGGGGTGTCCATAAGGAGTAGTGATGACTTTTTTTTCTCCCTCCAATTCTATTATATGCTCAAACCCACTATCAGGTGGGGCTCCTGGTGGGATTGGTCCAAAAACCTTGTTGTGCATGTCAAGGATTGTCTGAATATCTGGTGAGTAATGAGGGCGCCCTTCCTTGTCTACATGTATTGAGATTCTGCATTCTGATGCGTATACAATGTCTTCTCTTCTGAAAATAGCCTCCATGCGTTTTGTTTTCACTACTCTAGGTGTATTACCTATCATTCCCCTAAGCATCACCTTTTTTCCACTTTCTTCATTGAAGGACATTTCCATGGTTTTGTAGTTGGTGGTGATGGGTCCCAATGTGCTAAGCCATTGGACACCCAGGATCATATTAGTGTCTGGTAGGTCCATCACATAAGAGTCATGTGCCAAGTCATGCCTGCCCAAGGTAAGATTCATCCCTGTAATGTACCTGTCACAAGGCATGGTTCACCCACCTAGTACCTCCACATGAAATACCTCAAACTCCAATGTAGGTATATGCCTTCTTTTCAGTAAGGCCGAATATATGAAATTGTGTGAGCCCCCGCCATAAATGAGTACCGAAACCTTCTTTCCCTGAAGCACTCCTCTCATTATGAAGGTATTGAATTTAGGCACCCCACTAATGGATGTTATTGTAACCTTCTTGTCTGTTGTAAGGCCAGAACCTGTTTCTTCCCCTTCTTCATTTTCTGTAGGATCTACTCTAGGTGGATTTGCTTCTATGTTTTGGATAAGTCTGAACTCTTCCTCCTCCTTATCATCAGAAATTACCTCAATATAATGGGCCTTGCCCTTACCCATAAATATGTACCCCCACTCCCAAGGTTCTTTGCATGTGAAGCACAATTACTTCCTCCTTAATTCTCTCCTAGTAGCCTCATCCATTCCGCCCTTTCCTCTGTAAACCCCCCTTTGGTCTCGACCCCCCTAGTTTATGGGTGATCTAAGGGAAAACTTGGTTTTTGTTGTAGACCCCACCAAGTATCTAGTCCTGCATATGGCCTCATGTAAGTTGGTAGGATTAAAATCCTTTACCCAACCCTTTAGGGATTCCACCAATCCCTCTATGAAGAGCATCATTAGTATCACTTGAGACACATCTTGTACCATCATTGCTATCCTCTGAAACTCCTCTATATAGATATCTGGTGACCCTGTTTGTCTGAGTTGTGTAAGCTTCATGAAATGTATCTATGGATCTCCTTGATCAAATCTGTCCATAAGTCTTTGAGTAAACTTTGTGTAAGTAGTGATCTGGTTATGACCCAAGGTGGTCAAACCATGGTACCACCAATCATGGGCTTTGCCTTCCAAGTACATGGTGGCAAACTTGATGGCATCCATCTCCCTCATGGGGTTGAGTTGTAAGTAGGTGTCTAACTTTTGTACCCAAGTTTGTGTAGATACCTTGGGAGACCCATCAAAATATGGAATCTCCATTTTATTTTCCTCGCGCTCCAACTCATTATTGTTCATGTGATAGCTTCTGGGTTGACCCCTGAATTTGATATCACAATATTGGTCCAATGTCGCTTCTCTCCTAAATCATGCACTCAAGGCATCATACTCCCTGGCATATTCTTCAAAGTGGTCTTTTGGTTCATTGACATGGTTACCCTGTGGTTGGCCATCCAAAAAAGTAGGCATATATGGTCTAGGAGTAGCCCTACTGTGTGATGGACTCCTGGAAGTCCCCCCTCCAAAGCTTTGTCCCTATGCATGATAATGAGGATCATGTTCTTGATAATGTATAGTTCCTCCCTGGGAACCATTGGCTTCCTTGTTTGCATAACTACTTGGGCCATTTCCCCTATGTGTCATCTGTAATAGGAGTTGCAAAATCTTTTCTTGGTTGGCATTTATTTTGTCCAAGGTTTCCTTCATTTCCACCTGTCCCCTGAGCATTGTTTTCTCGTTTTCCTGCAGATGGAACTCAAGTGTACTATGTGTGTTGTCTATGGAGATTTTTAGCTCCTTTGTTATACCTGCTAAAACCTATGGCTCACTGTCCTCACCCGATCCCTCTATTTATGTCTCTGGTTCAACTATTTGCCTTTCGCGCCTTCCCATATAGATACCACTAAACTTATGCATGCGATAATCCCCACAAGCTGGGAGGATCGAAATATTTGAAACCAATGTAGGGAGGATCGAAATATTTGAAACCAATGTAATGTTCCCAAGCCACCTTTTTCGCTTGAGACACTCCATTGTTTAACTGTTTATTGTTGTTTCATGGGTGTCATGCAGGTTTATCTCTCCAAGTTACTCATGGAGGGTTTATTGCTTAGAGATTTAGCATGGATATATATATATATATATATATATATATATATATATATATATATATATATATATATATATATATATATATATATATAGCATAAGTAAAATGACAAGATACAACAAGAAACACCAATATAAAACCAATAATGTCGTGATCTGACCTTTAGTTAGATAATATAGAGATCCTGATACAACAGATCTGCAGATCTGGAAGAATACCACAATAATATCCAAGTTGGAATAATAGTTGCTACAATAATGTCCAAAGTTGAATATAATAGCCTCCAAAGGCACTACATTGAACTGGTGAAAGACACAATATTGATTTCTTTTCCTTCAAGGGCTAGATATGAACTCCCTATCGAAAGAAGCCTCCTAGTTGACTGAAGCCCCTCAATATTTTGGCCTCCTCTAGAGAGACTTCAAATACCGCCAAATAGAATAGTAGATCAGGGTAAGATAAACCCCTTGGCAAAGTATCTGTCTAAATGATGAAGGTATGACCCCCCCATATGACTGAATCCTCTTTCTAGTTGCACCCTCCTAGTTGGTTGTAGACTCTCAATGTTTCGGCCTCCCTCCTAGAGACGATCTCCAACTACTATCAAATAACTAGAACAATGATTTGGGTAAGAGAAACCCCATGTCAGAAAGTATCAGGTTGAATGATGAGGTGTGAAATCCCCGATGACTCAATCTCTATCCGTGCATTGCACCATCCTTCTCTCCAACTTGTGACAAGCTCCAATAAATAATATAACAAAGAAACCTCCTCCCTAATGGCCTTAAAGGATGCCCTAAGCTTGGCTAAAGAAAACCTAAGTCCTTTTTCCAAACTCTCCTTTCCCTGGATCAAATGAATCTTCTTCAGATAATGCGGCCCCTATTGGAAACCCCCTCAAGCTGCGCACTGTTTCTTCTCCTGCTAATGGATGTGACCAAAATCTGTTGTAGAATGGTGTGGAGGAATATTGCACCTTCGAGACCAAGCTTGGATCAAGGTGGTTGGGATCTTTCACCATCGAGTTGATCTCTAGGGTCAGGAAATCAAAACCCTCAAAGAGTCTTTGTGCTCAAGAGCCCAAGATGCAAAAGTACTAATAATCCGTGAATTATAAAAGATGCTCATCTCTTTTATACCCTTGATCTAATTCTATGTTGAGTTAGTTAACCCCTCAGCTTAACTCCTAGATTTTCCACACATGTTCTTTTCTTTTTCTATTTTACCTTCTCTCCCAAAGTCAACTTAAAATTATAAGACATTGTGCTTAGGTAAGTGCTTTGGGATGTCTTGGTCCCCATAATGCATGAGACTATAGTCTAGTGGGGACAACTAGACTACTAAGTTTCCCACAACCTCTTCATCGAGAGGTGGGGAACATTACAAGCCAGAACAAAGTTTAGCACATGCTAATGCATCTCAAGCATACATGCACCCACTAATACATTGAATTCACCAGTAATTACTACAACCAAGAAACAATGGATTTTATCATCAACAATTCATCCCCGTGTCCCAACCAAGAACAAAAATCTATGAGGAATAATGAATGAGCAAAGTGAATGAAAGAGTGAATGGAGAAGAACCCCAAACATCCCACAAGAGGTGTTTACATAATTACATGAAATCAAGAACCACATGACATTCCTCCAAGAAGCTCATGTAACCACTTTTATCAATTGTAGTTCAAGATAGTACTGTAAAATATAATAAAAATACTTTAGTCCCTTTAGCTCCTATCTCTGTGGAACTTATAGCCCCTATAACTTTTCTAATACCATGCAGCCAATGATGTATTTTATTATTAACAATGACCAAAATATTACATTTCCTAGGTACTTCAACCTCTTTTAATTGTCTAGTAATTTCGGCTCTTTCATCTAGTAAAAATACATTATTAAATTGGGGACTCAAAAGAGGGGTATTACATTGGTCCTTTGCTAGGTGATATTCTTTGGGTTCATCACCTGGAAGGTCATTTTCTTGTGTTGGATTTCAGGGCTGAGGAGGTGGATTGCTCACCACCAAGAGAGAAACCCCACCAGTGAACTCACAGTGCAATCCAATTCACCCTATGGGCACATTGTCTTAGTCCACCCGACAACCCCATACTAAAGCATCCTCCGGGCCAGGTTGCACCGGGTTGCCACAATATTCAAGATTTGGAGCTGACTTAATAGAAGACTCGACATCCATTTCCTATGTTAGATGGGGTATCCCTTCAGGTTGCATACTCGGTTTCCACCAAGACCCACGACCATGCAGAGCGTGACCCCTTTCCCACTACATGAAGAGAGAAAAGCAACCAACACCACCAATCAAGGGGCATCAAGCCACCGCTTAATCTCCAGCTAAACTAGAGAATGAGAGCTCCAGCAAGTGAACTCCAACATAAAAAAAAAATGTCTACTCATTAATTCCTCTCCTGGCTACCATTTCATTCTCATCGAGCTACTACTACAAATTAATTTTTTAAGTGAAGTTGCAATAAGTTTCCCTCGTGACATTGGTACTATACTACAATATAGGTCCATAATGTTATCACATGTTTGAGCCAACATATCACCTTAATGCTCTTATCTCACAAAGAGGCATAGAGGGACTATAGCTAATTTACAATTCAAGTTGACCTAGTAGTAGCTCCATTTTGACTATAAATATTTGCATAATATCTACTGTTGGAACTAGGGAACAAAACACATTTATTTTTATATAATAAAAAAATATCATTATGTCATGACTGGATTGGATAACAAGATTGAGGTTTCATTGTCACTGCTATTCCCAATGTTTCATATGTTAGCATATCCAAACTTTTGATCAGATAACTTCATTTTTTGAATCATATATTTTTATTATGCATTGCTTGAAGGTGAATTAAAGCTAGCATTAGTTCAAATGTTTTTATTAGCATTTTCTGCTACCAAATTTATCCCAATGTTTGGATATGCTAGGGTATCCAAGGTTTGCCTATTTTATTATTATTAAGCAATTTAACGATGTAAATAGACCTGCCACATTACATTCTTTCTTAAATGTTTGCACAACACGAGGCCCTTTGACGGTTCTAACAACCTTAAATGCTTTTGACAACCTTAAATGTTTTTGACAACCTTAAATGTTTACCTAAGAGGCCTCAAATTTTTAAATGTTTACTTAACATGTATATCAATAACATACCGGACATGAAAATAAAAATAAATTTGAATAATTAATTGAATAAAATTTAACAAAACATTATCACATATTAATAATGAATACACTATTTAATATTAATAGTATATGATAGATATCATAAACTTAATTTTATAGTTTATTTATTAATATTAATATGTAGTATATATAAGTATATATCCATTTTAACTCACTCAAGAAATGATCAATTTCCAGGTATAAACCTTTATTATCATAAGCAAAATGGAAATCTCCAAAATTCCAAATTTACATTTAAAAACATTAAAATAATATTGAATAAAATTTTAAATAATTGTTTATACTATTTTTCAAGTAAAAAGTGTTATAGCATTATAAATTATTATAAATCTTGGTATAATGTTATAATATTCTATAAAATTACTCAGTCTCATGTATAAGACAGAAACGTATAAGGTGCAAGATGTATCACTTTAACATGTTGACATGAAAATGAAAATAAAAATAAATGAATAATTAATTGAATAAAAATTAACAAAACATTATAAACATTTGGGTGCAAAAGTCGTATGTTATTTTAAAATGTGTGCAAAATCCTTATCAGGGAAATAGACATGAAAAAATGAAAATAAAATAAATTTGAATAATTAATTGAATAAAATTCTAATTAAAACATTATCACATATTATTGTTATTTTATAAATTAGATTAAATTCATGTTGTGGTACTTCGAGTCAGATCAGTGATACATAAGAATGACTATAAATGTAAACCGACTATTCGTGAATTGTTGGGTGCAAAATGTATATCATGGAACAAGACATAAAAAATGAAAAATAAAAATTAATAAAACATTATCACATATTAATATATTAATAATGAATACAATTATTTAATATTAATATTATAGGATAGATATCATAAATTTAATTTATAGTTTATTTATCAGTCATTAATATAAAATAGTATATATAAGTATATATCCATTTTAACTTTTAGAGTTAAGAAGGATCACTCTAAGTACAAACTTCTTTATTATCATAAACAAAATCAAAATTCCAAATTTTACATATAAAAACATTAAAAATAATATTGAATAAAAATTTAAATAATTGTTTATATTATTCTTTAAGTAAAAAGTGTTATATCATTATATGAATTATTATAAATCTTTGTACAATGTTATAATATTCTATCAATTATTAAATCTCATGTTGCGGCTGGTCAGACTCGTGATACATAAGCATGACTATAAATGTGTGAACCTACTCCACTGTGAATTGTTTGGTGCAAAATGTATATGATGTATGTTGAGTGCAAATGTATATCACAGAACAAGTCAGACATGGAAATGAAAATGTGAACCTGCTACTCTGTAATTGTTGGGTGAAAATGTATATGAAGGAAGTCTTGGGGTGCAAAATGTACATCATGTAACATGTTGAATCATGAAAAATGAAAAACAAAAATAATTTTGAATAATTAATTGAATAAAATTTAACAAACATTATCACATATTAATAATGAATACTATATTTAATATTAATATTATAGGATAGATATCATTAATTTTACAATCTTCCATCTTCTTGGTTCAATTCTCTTCACATCGATTTCTACAAATTGTATCTAAGATGGTATCACCAAATAATTGTACCAATAATTAAATTGTTCCACGTAAATTACTTTTAATTTATTTCTAATTAACCCAACAAATTAACTTTTAATTTTACAAGTAAAT
Source organism: Picea sitchensis (assembly GCA_010110895.2). NCBI lineage: Eukaryota > Viridiplantae > Streptophyta > Pinopsida > Pinales > Pinaceae > Picea > Picea sitchensis. The sequence continues at coordinate 105,434 of SNQJ01S0019580.1, forward strand.
TAAATTTTTGGGTGTAGTTGAGCAGTAGAATGACAGGACGTATGTTCTCCACTATGATCTTTCTGGCTGACTTTTTTAAAACTAAAAAATTAAAAATAAAACGCATTGGAAGTAAAAGTAAGGGTAGAGTCAAATGAAATGGAAAGGGAAACTTTGAAGAAATTAAACACAATAACAACAATTGACAAAATAGAGAGAAGAACAACAACATAGCGGAAAAGGCATAATAGCCACCACATTTATTATTCACTCCAATGTTAGATATTTATAGTACAATGGGTGATGCCACTCATAGAGAGATTTTCTCTAGATCCTAAAAATCATGCATTATGACTAGGCTAGGCAATCTTAACTAACTCATTAGTTCTCACTTGAGGATATATTACTAATATCCTAAAATGAATAATACAAATATATATGTGACAATTTAGACTTTAGTGATTGGTATGTGCTTCATAGGCCAACATTCCCCTCAATCATCATACAAGTCTCGACAATAATACTGCTAATAAAGCATAACCGGTATCAATTCCCATGTTCTACACTGAAACTCAGCCGAATGAAGAATTGCCTAAAAAACCTCCAAATTTGGATGCTAAGAAATATGGAAAACCTCACCGTGTAATCATGTGAGCCAGAATGCTAACAAATTTATTCACTGGCTTGAACTCCAATATGATGAGAGCTAACAAAGAGAAGTGAACTGCCCGCAAGTCCTACATCCTCAAAAATGCCCTCGGACAACTCAATCAATGCCAACTCCGCATTACATAAGAATCCATCTTTTCCTCTCCTAGTCCAATGACCATCTTAGGGTAGAACCAAATGTTCACATTATTGTTTCAAAAAACAAATATCCCTGCGGTATGATCTAATATAGAACCATCATTCAAAGTCCGCTATATACAGATGGCACTATCCCATAAATTTGATGCCCATATGGCATATTTGTTTTCGAAACTTTCAGTATGATAACCATCTGCAATTCCATCATAAGTTCTATCATTAATTTCCCTTAATAATCGAAGGAGAGACCACAAGTGGTTTCAAAAAACCATCTTCCCCTCGGAATTTTGAATTCCCCCCTTTAAGGTGCATGAGGGTTTCACTTTGACTCCATTTTCATTTTATTTTTATTTGTGTACAACTCAAAGTGGGTATATGGAATTAACCACATGTTATATCATCCCGTGAGGGCCATGCCACGAAGCTTTCACGCCATAAGGGACCACTTTGGAGTTATATATACATTATTTTCTATTTTTTAAAACACGTCCTTACTCGAGATTGTATTCTTCTGTAAGACTTATATAATTGCTTGGCGGTTAATGACCATTGCCAAGGATCAATCCACCATAGTGAATCTCTACCAAGGTGCTCTGTTCTTCTTGGAACATTTTTCCGATGCATGATTTGTCTTGCCACAATTCTGACAAGGATGGAGATCAAAACATTGATCCTCCATGTGACTAACTCGGACATAACGTTGGCACTTATCACTTTGATTTTCGACATTTAATATTGATTTTTCTTGAAGAAATCAAACACTCACAAACAAAATTGGTCTGGAGTAATTTGGAATATGAAAACTGTTTTGATTTTCATATCCTAAGTCATGTTGATTCTTGTTGAATTGTAATTCTTCCCAAGGTCTAACAATTTTCTTGGAAAGATGATTTTGACTGTATTCTTTTATTTGCTTCTTCACATTTGTTACTGCTGCCGCTTATTATTCTGTGCTTCTTTTGGAATTCATCTTGAAAGATTTGATATCTTCTGCTTTGTATCAACTAATTGGATAAGGTATTGTGTGTCACAAGATGCATCAACCTTTTGTATAAAATCGTTTGTATCACATTCTTCATCAACCATTTGGATAAGCTCCTCTATATCATATGTTGCATCAATATTCTCTATTATATCCTCTGTGTCACAACTTGTATCAACTTTTTGAGTTTCGATAGATGTCGCATCAATTATGTCAACAATTTGATTATGCTTTTCACTTAACTTTATCCGAAGTGTATCAAGCAATTTATTCTTCATTTCACTTTCATCTCGAAGATCATTTACCGACTGCATTGTATCAACCATGTGATCAATTATGTTTTGGTTTTGAATTAACTTCATCTCAAGTGTTTTAATCAATTTATCTTTCATATCAATTTGATCTCGTAATTCATGGTTGTACTCTTGAAACTCTTTGATTTCTTGAGAGGAATTCTGTAAACACTTTCCTCATTTACCCATTATTCTTTCACTCATTCTTTCTTGAACTCGCTTGAACTCTTTCTTTTCTTAAAATTTCTTGAATTTGCTTCACTCGAACTGGCTCGTTTGAACTTGCTTCCAAAAACTCACTTTTTTATACTTTCACGATCGCTTGAAATTTTCAACAAGTTGAGGATGTTTGTTACCACCGAAAATGCATCCAAACTATGATGTTTACAATGATTTGAGTTAAACTACTCAAACCTTGTTAATTGCTACTCACAATTATAATGACTCTTTGGTGTTGGGCTCAGCCGAGAATGCACCTAAAATTACACTGCAATTCAACTTTGATTTGATTTCACCCTTGCTAAAAAAAAAACTATTGCAAGTTTACAATGAATATTAAATTGATCTTCAAATTGATGATACTTCAACTCCAAGTCACATCCAATTATCCTTCGACATAAGATTGATTTGTGCACGTTTCAATATTATTTGTTGTCATTGATTACATGTTTTGATTGTTTATACCGATTGTATGTGCTTCACTCCATATTTCACTGTGGGCTTATTTCATTTACCTTCTTGTACTTCATGGGATAACGTCAAAACTATTAGACGTAAACTAACCTTATAAGAGAACCATGAAAAATCTCACTAAATACATTAATTACATTAAGGCAAAAATAAAATCACCAACACACACTACACAAGGTGTACCTAAGATCCCCTTATTCAATTTCGGGCGGATCTAGGACACAAAAAACTTCAATTTTATTATTATATCCTTCTCATGACAAAGCCCAAATACAATTGGCTCCATACTCTTGCGACAAAAAACTTTCACCAAACTCTCATCAAAGCTTCAACCCCTTTTACAATCGATATTTCTCAATTTCTCAATCTCCCTCACACATCAAGGCTTCTACTCACTCTTCTTTGACTTCTTTGAATGGTTCCCTTCTTTCACAAAAATTTTCAAACCTTCCCCCTTGAAATAAACACAACTACAATATAAAAAATATAAAAAATATCTCGATTTGTCTCCTTAAAACAAACATCTCTTTTTAAATTACAACAAACATCTTATCACTAAGATCATGAGGTACTACGCTTTCCTCCTTGGGCCAAGCATCGCCGGCACAAAGCTGGCCACACACTGGGATAGGAATTCGGATAATACAAGGAAGATTCCAAGCCTGGCCACAACCGAAGATAACACAACAACAAACATCAACCAGAAAAAATAAAAAACAACAGTGTCGTCTTGTTGTTGCAGCCAGTTGTTCTCAATTCTGCTATTCTCTACAGTCAATGGTGCCAAAGATATTTACTCTTATGGAGTTGCCCCCTGTCAATCGATTTGAAAAACCCAATATCGAAGATCATTTTCGTTGCAGCCTTATGCAGAGATAGAATTTGGGTTTTCTACGGTCTTCTCCAAATAATTGTACTCGCCAAAATCCATCGTAACTCGGTGGTTACCAAACCAAACCAAAAGCTACCTATGCTTGCTTCAACGCTTTATTGTTTTCGAGCCGGAAACGCGTTAAATTTTTTTTGCTGAAACCCTAAAAGCTTGTTGTAGAGGTTTTTGTATCGCCAAAAAGCGCTACACACGGAGAATCGCTGAATAATTGATTAAAATTGCAGATAACTGTTGACTTACACGGATCGCTTGGAGGGAAACGCACAGATCCATCAAAGCATCCATTGGATCTTTGGATTAATGGTAGGCTCTTCACTCTTTGAACATATTCGGTTTGGTATTCTTCTTCTAAGAGAAATTGACTCTGCCTTGTGAAATGACATCCGATCTACTGGCATCGTAAACCTTGGCTTCAATCGTTAATCTGTCGTGATCTCTCTGCTGCTTGTATGGTCTAAGACCAAGCCAACCCAGACGCTGAACATAAACGATCTTCAGATGGGTGCGACAAAAATCATTTTTTCTCAAAAGCTACTCAAATGAGGCGCATATGTGGATCGTTGGGCAAGATAATTGCTGCAAATCATGGAGAGGGATCGTTGGTGAAGCATTGAATAGATTAGTGGACTGATTGCTTGATCAAACTTTGCAACTATAAGAGATCGCCTCCATTTATTTTTCTCACAGCCAATGATCTGGATCTGGTCTACAGTGATTGGATGGGCACAATCTTTGCTTGAAAATATGTAATGAATATTAAATGTGAGTTTTTTTCTTAAAAAGACGGGTTCTGATACCAATTGAAGAAATTAAACACAATAACAACAATTGACAAAATAGAGAGAAGAACAACAACATGGCGGAAAAGGCATAATAGCCAACACATTCTTATTCACTCCAATGTTAGATATTTATAGTACAATGGGTGATGCCACCTCATAGAGAGATTTNCTCTAGATCCTAAAATCATGCATTATGACTAGGCTAGGCAATCTTAACTAACTCATTAGTCATCACTTGAGGATATATTACTAATATCCTAAATGAATAATACAAATATATGGTGACAATTTAGACTTAGTGATTGGTAAAGGTAAGCCATAGGCTAACAAACTTGTGAACATTTAGAAAGAAATGATGATGATTAACGTCCACTAAGACCTAATTGGTCTATCAGAACTTAAGAGGGTAAGTGATTACTTGTGATTCTTTAGAATTTTGTTTCTGTGCTCGAAAAGCATTAAGAGAAGGTTTCCAAGATCACCATACTTTTGTTGAGTTAAGAG
>SNQJ01S0019582.1:0-15778 GCA_010110895.2 Picea sitchensis
TGTTATATATTATATATAATATATATTATATATATTATATTCATATATGCAATATATTTGACCACACTTTTGTAAAGGTCAGGCCCCACACAAGCTAAAGGTTAGGAGGCCAACAACCCAGCTAGGCCCCACACAATAACGAGTAGTAGGGGTAAGGGGGTATGAGAACTCCCTCCCGAACCAATCCTAATCCCCCAACATGACAAGAGATGACATACCATAGAATAAGTCAGACCCGTCAATAAAAGGTATTAAGCCATGATTGATGAAATACCATAGAATAAGCCTCACAAACCCATCAAGATGTTAAGCCATATATATATATATAAGGCAATATATTTGACCACACTTTTGTAACAAATAATCAAGACATAGAGCACAGTGTTAGAAAATCACATGAGCTAAGGACTAGACCGATACTTATCTTATCCCATCGTAAACAAGGTATCAAGTTTAAGTAGATAGGAGTACTCAACCTAACTATGGATTGGGCATAGAGGGTTCGATGGGAAAGAGGGTTCGAGGCTAAGTGGTGAAGACACATAATACTAAATGTGTATTTGATAGAGAGGTTTGGGTCCCACAACCAATAATCTACACCTCCATTAAAAATTGTAATAGTGCACCTCATGAGAAGGAAGCATAGAAACTCATCTTATAGGGGTTGATTCCCGTCTTGGATCCATACACCCTTGGGATTTCAACACGATAAATAAATGATGAATATCTAAGAGGCTTCTACTAAATGGTGGATTGAGGAAAGTTGTGTGGTGATCCTATCATTTTAGCATACAAGTGATATTAAAGTGAGTATCAAAGAGGCCTTTAGTTAAGTGTGTCTTGACAAATGGTTAATTGAAGGTGTTGGAGTTTGATTCCTAGCCTACATAGCTCTAAAAAGAGAAGCGATTTCTAATAAATATTTTAGATTCTTACAACACGGTTTAAACATAATTTGTTGTTTCCTTGAATGGGTGGAATTGCATGACAAAAAAACACAATGTTTCGTTCAAAATATTCTTTGTTGCGATGACTATCTTATCATCCAAAATTAGGGATAAAAACTATCCCATGTAATTGTGTTTTCTAGCATAACGACAACCTTTTGATAATACCAATTCTCTAGTTTGGTTATAAAAATACCAACAAATGTCTAAAGAAATTTGGTGTCATAGAATATAATAGCGAAGGTGTGCTCATAGTAAATATGTCAGGTGAGCTTATATAGCTAGTTTCATAATATGCAATTGGATAGTGTTGTGCCTAACTATATCATTGTATTAAACATGCTTTAGGAATGTGTTTATTTTGGACATTTGCAAGAAGGAAAGAAGATCTATTATTGCATACTTAGAAATGGATTTTCAACATGTTCATGTTGATTTCCTTGTAGAGATATAAGCAAAGTGTGGGTTATAGATATTTATTCACATGTGTGATAAAATCCCTAAAGATATGTAATCTCATGGAATTCTATGATTGTTGGGTGGGTTTGACATGTCAATGAGGGTTTTCCATTGTTGAATTAAATGTAACTTCCAATGCAATCACAATGTTTCTACAATGGTGATTATCCTTCTATCATATGCTCATTTAGCAAGAATGCAACATAGTAAAAGGATCCATGATGACATAATTACAAGTGGTTTGAGTCTAATGTTTGTGTAGGTAATTCCTTATAAACATGTATTCCAAATGAAAAGTATTGTGACCATCAACCAATTCTTTTATCAGATTTCCTCTAGAAACATGGTCACATGGAGCAATGATAGTAAGATTTGGGATGCAAGGACATAGTGAGGATGGCCTTGTAGTTTTTGTCAAATGAAAATGAGAGAGGTAAGACAAAAAAAATTCACCTTTATTAGTATTTATCTATCAAAGGGGGATTTTTGAGTCAATGAAAATGGGGTATTATTGTTGTCCTCTCCAAGGTTTGATTCCCCAAAGAGACATATTTACCCCTCGTTGTGTCCTTCCTCTTAATAGGTGGTGGATATATGACACATTATACCCTAAAATTAGGGTCCTTAAGACTATTTGTATTTTATCCATGTTCTTGGAGATTGGATATACCACAGTAATAATTCATCATATGTTATATCATTGTAGTCTTCGTGACACTTAAATGAGTAGACATGTCATGAGAGATCAAAGAGGAACATAAAATACCAAGCTTGAAGGTTATTTTCATGTCTCGAAGTTGCACAACTCCATCATTAATAAGCAAGCAATTGAGGCTTGAAATTTGCAAGAAAGAATAATAAGAATAAAAAGTGGGTTGGGGGTCATCTCTTTTTTATCTCCCGTGATTCAATTTTTCAATGCTTTCCCCATGAATCAAATTATTAGTATTTTGTTAATACTAAAGAGAATCTATGAAAGATGTTTGGCACATGATTATGGAGCAACATATCCAAGAAGTAATGAGCACTTTATTCCATGTACCTCCATATAGTTAGTTGTATTATAATGTTGAACTATTTACTTACAACACCATTTTAATACAATACACTCGTTTTTATTTAAAAAAAAAAGGTAGATAAGAAGGTTCATGTATTCATTGTGTGAGATAGGTCACATCCTCACTCTAAAAAAATTCCTGCAATCTTAAAGATTTTGGTTTGGTAGATCAATGAAGTAGGATGCACCCAATACAAGTGTTGCCTTACATATGATGTGTGGAAATTAAAGGAAGCATGCTTTATATTCATAGTGAGAGGCTAGGAATTGCTTTTAATAATCTTGGAAAAACCAATTAATATGAACCCATTCAAAATGAACAAGAATCATCCTATATTGTTATTTCATGCTAAATTTATACTTGTGAAGGTGTAAATTGATTTCTTCATTATTTAAAGTAGGGGTTAATTATGAGGATTATTGGTGATGCAAATTGAATTACAATCTTCCACTCTATAAATTTATGTCTATTTCCTTGACTTGGAAGCATAGTGAAATATATATTATTTTAGCTTCTAATGTAAAACAGTGTGTTAAAATATACAACATAAAATTTAGCTAAACACATCGACCTCGTAATAGATGATTTGGTGATGAACCCTCTTATTAAAACATTTAGTGGGATGATTCTTATATCTTATGTTCCTTTAGGACCATCCTTAAGATTCTTTGGATCTATCCCTTGTATCGCCTAGGGGTTATGCATAGTGGTGGCTCAAGGACATTTTTAAACCATCCTTGTTAAAGGGTCCCTTACACATTCCTTGATTGATGATGTTTTCAAATTATCCTTTATAAAGGGTCCCCTATGCACCTTCTAAAAATAAAGGATGTCCCTTTCCAAAAGGGTCCCCCTACACATCTTCTAAAAAAAATAAAGGATGTCCCTTGCCAAAAGGGTAGGCATAGGTATCCAAGAACCTTGTAATATATCCTCATGATTATTCTCATGGGGGATACATTTTCATGAATTTCATTTATGAATATAAAATAGTAATACACTACATTTACATTTTTGGAGGTTTTAAAAATAAATGCTCCTATGGAATCCTTAATCCCACAACTTTTAATACAAGTACATCCTAGGATTTCTCCTCTAAATGGGGACAATTTGAAGGGGGATCCCATACAAAAAGGGAATGGGTAATCCTGTTAGTGCTAGAATTTGCCCTAGACTGCTATAGGGTCAAGCTGGGAGCATCTTGAATTGTGCAATAATTTTTGTAGATGGAAATTAGATTATGGGTTGATTTGATGGATCAACAGGACTAAATGAGAAAGGAAAAGGGAAATGGACTAACTTTAGATCAGAGATATACCATTGGGCATGGAGTCAAGCATGACAAAAATGACCTATTGATCAGACCCTTTGGCATGACTAGCTCTTGAGGACCTACCAATAAAATGGTACATTAAAATTGGGATCCATAAGTTGTTGCATGTAGCTCAAAACAATAAGCACTCCACTTAGAACCAACATTCATAGCAGGCATAGAAAGGGAAAAAATAGATAAAGTTCATCTCATCCAAAATATAAAAACATATCAAGATCATATAAAAGATATAAACATACCTCTTCTTTTCAACAATTGAATATCAGTCATCGTTCTTCTTCATCCAGATCAACATCTGTATCGGGATCTGGTTCAGAATCAATATCGGTGAAAGGCTCATTTCGGAAATCAACATAATCATAAACGTCATTTTTGCTACTATGGTTATCGATATCATCAATGAGATCATAGATCTCCTACATTTGGTGATCAACTTCTTCAACTTCTTCGTCGATACATCGACTACATAGACCACACTGCTCACGATGCATGTCATGATCTTCTTCCTCGTGTTACTATCTTCATCCTCGACTACATGATTGTACTTTACCATTCTTCCTCTTGGATCATATCAACAACGTATGACCAACCTGCTCTACCAAGTACCTCCCGAGTAAAATACTTACTCCACATTGACTTGGAAGAACATAAAGATCTGTACCCACGGTTCAAAATGCCCTTGTATTAACCATGGTAAATCCATTATCATGCTCAATACTAGTTCTTCGGGATCCGCGTTCATGCATCCATGGCCTTTGTACCATTTAACCTCAAACAAAACTATTTTAAAGGAATTAAAATCACCTCCAATTATATCCTCAAATGGCCATAGTACCTATTCTCAGTTTCTTCAGTATTACGTCACTTCTATAGGAAATGTTGGTGACCTTAAACACTACGGTTATCCCACAATGCGAGGTTTTCATCTTATCATCCAACATTTTTGATCTGAAATTCGACCATTACACCACATAGCCTTGTGATGTTTCAGCTGCAACATGGACAACAAGTAAAAATAAATTGTGAATTAATAGTCCTCATATAGGACTTACTAGAAATATATATTTCAATAATTAAAACAAAACCAAATACATTTGGAAAATTGGGAAAAACTAGGAAAATGTGGGTAACAAATTGAACTTGCATTTATCTTTTAAACCAAAGGCTAAAATCAACTTCCCTTGATGTAAGATCAGGAAATTGATCTCGATGATGTGTTGTTTTAATCATCTTACTCTCACCTTCCCATGATAACCTACGTCGAATTATTCTTGAATTATATTCTATCCAATGCTCCATCCAATCCAAGGTTGTTTTGCAATGTATAAAATGTAAAGCATCCCACTCTCGAGCAACTATGATAGAATAACAATTTAATATAATTAATTAGTTATTGTTAATAAATGAATAATTTAATAGATGTGTAATATATTAAATCGTCAGCATCTAATAATTACAGCCTCCGCAGTCCTCATTTTACCTTTCCCCAATGGGACCTCCCTTCAAATTTGTTGATGGGTCGAGAGATGCCAAATCTTGAGGCACATTCATATTTTCTATTAATTTAGGAAGATGTTGAATATTATACACCATGCATTGATATACCATATATCCCTCAACCATAGAACCCTCGGGACGTTATCTTTGTTTAACCAAAGCCTTAGAGTGACTTCAAACGCCTCTCCACCATCCACATCGACCTTCATTGTGTCTTGGTCCACATAATTCAATCTCCTCAACTTGAGGTGTATGAAGGGTAGTGTTCTTGTGCATTGAAAATGTTGGAAGTAGATACTTTCGTGCATTTGACACATTAATTAGAGAATTTCTCTCTTCCAATACCCTTATATCTTCTTTATGGATTTCTTTTGATGATAGCCACCTACAAGTGTCGAAAGAAATAAAAAATATCAAGGCATATATTGTTTTGCATACATAAGAGTACATTTTCCTTATAAAACAATACTTACCTCATGTATTTTACAAAATCATATATAACTTGTTTTATATTCATTTGTTAAAGTCATCTAGGAGAGATAAAGGCAAACCATCTTTGTAACAAAAAACAAATAATTATTATTTGTTTCAAAAATCGTACCAATAAGAAAATATATTATAACCTACTAATTACCTTAATGATGTATGCCATTCATGTGTTTTAAACCCGCCAAAATAACCTTTTTGGTTAAGATATTTTTTTTGTTTGATGAAAACCCTGTTGGAAACCTAATTTTCGAATGACCTCCTTTACAATATTGCTACGTTGCTCGTCAATAACCAAAGGAAGACTAGTATTTTGTTCTCGACCATCACCATTAGAATTAATAATAACCTTTGCAAGGCGTGATTAGCTTCTGGGATGTCCTGAAAAATCTTTCTAATTCTCTCTTTGTCGGTCCTTCCATCTAATATTCATCATAACAATTTTGTTATGTTCTTCCGATATGCATTGTATCAAACAAATGAACTATTTTTTTTTTTTTTTTATTTTTATTTTATTTTACCGCATTTGATTAATAGTATTCTGATTTTTTTTTTCATTCCTCGTGGAAGCTCATTTGTTCCTTAACAACATTCATGAAGTATCAACAAATTGAAATTAACAATTAATGGGACAAAATGAAATTAATACTAATGACATAAGCCAAAGATTTATATAATAGGTCATACATAAATGAATTTTAGTACCTTGATGATTTCTAATATGTTCCAACTTCCATGGTGTCATCTCTTAAGTGGTTTTTCCATTTTTTTCTTTGCCGTTGAACTTCTTTTTGGCTAAATGGTTAGATAGCGCTATGGTTCTTAGAGAAAGTGCCCACATATTCATCCAAACACTTCCTTTGCTAAACTCCTTGAATGTTGAGATTTTATCCTTGGACCACAAGCTGGGCATGCAAATTTACCCTTTGTTTGAAGACCACAAGATATATGAATAAATGTAATCAAATTAGAGTTGCAATTTAAAATAATGCATGATTTTTCAAAAATGATATATAATATTAAATCAAAAAAATCAAGTAACAATATACCACAAAAATGTGTTAACCGGAGAGCATCATGAATTCTCCATGATAGTATTCCATGGAATTGAAATCGTCTTTGCCTTATTGAGATCTAGAGATGTCATACATAGTGATGCCAACCCATAACTTCAACAACTCATCGATGGGAGGCTCAATATATACGTTCATATCTTTAACTTTTGGTACCTACACGATTGGTTCAACCTAATGCATGATTAATTATACTTATCTAGATTTTGTGATATATAAAGAAATAATTACCATTACGCGAAACAAAGGAAATGAAATATTTTGTCATGCTTTAAAGCAAATATAAGATAATTAAATACCTAGAACAATCATTGCCTTAACTTGTTGTGTGCTCTCTCTTGATTGACATCAAGGAGGAAGGTTATCGTTTATAACAAAATAGTACATAAATTACGTAGAATGAAGCTCTCCAAATGGATTGACACCATCAAGCTGTAACAAAAGTCTAACACATTCTGAGGTTCTTCTTTACAAAAATTGGCCCTTTTTCTTGATGTAGTTCAATCTGGAACCATCTACAATTCAAAGAACATTGTCTCTACTTTTGTTCTTTGCATGGAAATCCATAAATTGTGCTATACTTTGGCACCTAAAACAATCGATGGAAATGTGGTGCTCGTAATATAACGAAGAAATTTGTGAGACGCCTTCTTTGACACTTTATGAGTTCGATATCTACTTATTTGACATTGTGGGCATTCATTTTTCTAATGCATATTGTCCATAATATATGATATGATCATTAGGACATGCATCAATAGCGATAGTCCGGTAATTTCTTTCATAATCCGCAGGATATTTCCACCGATATGTGTGGAAAAATATTTTAAATCCGGTAATAGAACATCACCTAACAATCTACAAAATTATAAACAATAAGTCAATGTAAGCAATATTGATCATCAATATATCATCAATATACTAATTTACAAATTAGAAGACAATAACAATATAGGAAAAAAAAAAAAAAAAAAAAAAAAAAAAAAAAAAAAAACATGCAAGCATAAATAATTAACAAAATTAAATACCTTAGTATACGTGTGAGACATGTGTTTGATAAACCATTCAAAACCTTCGGAGTTCACCAACAAACATTTTATCTGCTATATTGTTGTTGTTGAGCCTTCATAAAAAGTTTGATGTGACTTTTTGGTAAGAGGATCAACATCATGACTATCATCACACAGTTGTCCTCATCCATTGGAGCAAATGTGTCTTGGATCAATCTATCTCATCTTTCACGATTTGAATCACTAACGTTATCTCCATCCATATCATCATTAATAACTTGATCAACAACTTCAATATTGATCTTGAAGTTCATCTCCATCTGTAAAGTAGCATTTTTGTTAGTACTTGGCAAAATAACTCTCACGGAGGTTGACACTTTGGGGGCATCGTCTATATATTTAAAACAACATAGAAAGTTAATTGGTAATAGAAATATATAAATCCGTTAAAGAAATATTACTAAAATTCATGACATCTTGATTATTCTGAGAGGAATACATTAAATATTGAATCCTCTTACCAGGGGCGATATTCATAACCCCTTGACATGCCCCTTCTCCCTACAATGTTTTGGGATAATGTTGTTATTAAAGTCTTCTATTTTTCAAGCCTCTTGAAATCATAGCAAGGGGAAATAACATTTTCCATCGCCCCTCGCCTCTGTCACCACTCTTAGTCGAGCAAGCTTCCTGTCATTTTAGTTCAATGTGACAAATCCTTGTCAGAACAAAGTAGTGTCTTACCTACACCATATAAACATTGGGTTGTCAATTTTTATATTTTTGGCTACTCCTTTCAATTATGATATGTTTATTTGTTGACCCTAAATCTTTATAATAAGGTCAACATATTTTATAATAATAATGTGATCATATGTGTAGAGGATCAACATCATGACGACATATATAACATATTTATAATAAGATCATATGTGTACAAATGCTCTTTATATAATAATGACATACACCTAACATAAGTTTAGGGTTGAATTAACACAGTATCTTATTGAGTCCATGCTAAAGCGGGAATATGAAATCAATTAATATCATTTTATCGATTAGGGTTGAGTTTCAATAACAATTCCATATCTTTATCAATGAAAATAGAGATTATAGCTACAATTGAAGGGAAAAGATATGAATTCCATAAACCTAGAATATTATGAATCCACATACCCTTTCCATAGAATAATATTATGGAATCCACATACCCTTTTCCATAGAATATACCAACTAGATCCAAAAACCAAAGACATGAAATATGGTACACACATATTATATTATCAAGGAAAAAACAAGCTAAATGCAATTTGGACATTTGAAAAAAAATTTATAAGTTAAATGAGTACATCAATAAAAAATAACATACTAACCTTGCAAGTTCAAAATTCGAGCTATGTAGATTGAGAATTGGATTTGTTCAACCGGTGGGTGACGAAAAAAATAAACAGCTCAAACAAAAGCCAAGAACAGTGTCGCAACTATAGCAATTGTGTCGCAAAGTCTCTTAAAGTCACGTATATATAGATAAAATAGTTGACTAGCCATTAACACTGACCAATGAGATAGGTAAAATTTTCATCGTTATTGCCATGAAAGATCGTCGCTATAGCGATGAAAATCCTGACTAGGTTAAATTAATATTTTCATCGATATTGCGATGAACGTGTGTGGCAATATCCACGAAAATCCTACCCTGTTTAAAAAAATGATGAAACTAGTGGAAGCGTGGAAAAGTTTCATGGAATAATCCGCCCATATGTAGTAGTGAATGGATATGTAGTTTATAGTACATTAACAGTATTGATGTTAGTTGTTGATGATATGATCGATGCAAGCCGAAGCATGGATAAAGTGAGTAAGAAAATGACTCAGGTGGATAGGACAATTCAGATGAGGGATCAAGGAGCAACAAAACAAATTATGTGCATGGAAGTACACAAAGATGGTAATGGTAAGTTGTGGTTGGAGTTCAATATGAACATTGTAAAACCAATTTTTATCCCTCTTTCTTTCCATTATAAGTTTTATTCAAGCATAGGTCATGTCTATAAAGAAGAAAAAGTTATGTCTCGTGTAATTTCAGTAGGAGGTTTGTTGTATGTGATGAAACGGTTAAGAACATATGTTTCACATGCTAATGATGTTGTCAGATACGTGACAAATTCAGGTGTTGCACTAAAATGGGTGCTTCAGTTTTTGAGAAGCACAAATGTCACCTATAATGGTTACATTGAGATGGACTGTGATAATTGTAATGTATATTTTACAGGTGTCTTGGATAGAATGAGATCTATCACTAAATATGTCTCACAACATAGTTGTGCAAGACATGTTGGAGGTGGAGTGACCCCTCAGTAAATCCAAACTTGTGCAAGTCACACAGGCAAGATCATGAAACCATTTTTATTTGAAAAGCTGCAATGGTGCTTGGCTTCTCTTGGCTTGCAGAAAAGGTGATGAACAAAAGGAAGGAGCAAGGTATCACATTAATTGTTGTCAAGGTGGAGATTGTTGGGATTTGGTGACAACAAATTGTTCCAAGGATGGATTTAGATCCTATTATTCTGCATTGGTTGCAACTAAATAGACCAAGTTAGAATATGGATAGGATTGCATTTAATAATCAGTTTCTTGTGTAAATGTATATAAATTCATGTAAGCCTGTAGAGGCAAATGAGAGATAGAGTGAGAGTATATGAGAGAACTTCCAAGTCTGTTGTAATCTCCATGATCTAAATAATAAGAAAGCCAATACCTATGATTGGTGGACGTAGCCCAAATTTTATCTATGTAAATAGAGCCCCCCATTTGTCATTTGTTAGGATAAATCAAATTTTTAAATGTCAAAATTAAATTTTTTTTAATCTTTTTTTTTTTTTTTNAGGGATTGATCCCTTTAAAATTAACATAGATGTACTATGATTTTTAATATATATCTATATTAAGATAGATGTACTTTTATCTCACGAGCTCCATAGTGAGACTGAGCATCAGTCAATTCCTAAAACGCCATGGGATGAAAGAGTGTGTCATCTTTGTGACACTAAGAAGGTTGAAGATGAAAAGCACTTTCTCTTAGATTGTCCAGCCTATACCCATATTAGATCTCATTTTCAAAATATTGATCACATTACCAACCTTCCTAACCTCTTAACTCAACAAAAGTATGGTGATCTTGGAAAGCTTCTCTTAATGCTTTTCGAGCACAGAAACAAAATTCTAAAGAATAACAAGTAATCACTTACCCTCTTAAGGTCTGATAGACCAATTATGTCTTAGTGGACGTTAATCATCATCAACATCATCATCATCATTTCATATGTTAACTATATGTTGAGTAGGAAATGATATTTTGATATTAAAATATTTTATTTAAAGTGGATATTAGACATTGAAATAGCTTTGGTTTATATTGAATCTTTTAGTTATTAATATTTTTAAATATCACATATCAATTTCATGTTCCTTATGTCAAAGAAATTATCCATCTAAAAAGATTTCTAAAATCAACATATCTAAATTAAATATATCATTAATAACAATTTTAATCAAATATATCATTAATAACAATTTTAATCATATTAAATATATATAGACTATGTTAATAGATATTTTTTACCTTTTTTTTCACACAGAAAAAAGACTTATATTGAGAAAATATAAAAAGGTATTTTTACACATAGTTCTTATCAACAGTTATATAACTTCCTAGTAGTTACAACACTTCCCATCATCTGCTGAATAACAAAATAAAAAAATCTTTACAATAAAAACATAGCGAAATTGCCCCCTGTCACTATAAAAATAGTATCCCAAAAAGAACACAATCCTCACTGCAAATTCCAGTGAGCTATATGCCATTGATTTTTACAGTTTACACACTTTTTTTTTTAACAACATCCCATATCCACTAACAATTTGTTTCTAATCTTTCAAAAGAGTCTAGATGTCCATGCAAAACCTTAGCAAAGAAGATATCATCATCTACCAACCGAAGAGCATCATTTGACAACTGATCAACAACCTGATTTTATTCTCTATAAATATGTTTGGCTTCAATCTATTGAAAACTCCTGCTCAAAAGTATTATTTTTTCCATCCATGACTGCCACGAGATTACTTGTAAGTTTCCATCATTAGCATACCAATCAATAACAATCCTTGAGTCTCCTACCAGATATATTCTTCTGATCTTTTTATAATTTGCAAAAAACAACAAACACCATAAAGCAAGGAGATCTCCCGTAGTGTTTGTCCCCCTACCATAATGCATTTTGAATATGAAACTACCCAGCACTGGGCACTTTAAAATATCACCTACCCCAGAATTTGATCTTTTATCTTATGATGCACCATCAAAGAAACCTACAACCAAATTCCAATCTAGAAAGGGTGGCCTATCTATTCTTCTAGACTTTCTACCCCGTATAACAATTAAAGCACCCAAATCCTGTAGAATACACCTTAAAACTATTACCAAGTGTAATGTACCTAAAAAATCACCATAAAAAAAAATAAAAATGTTTGTACATTTATCCTTGAAAAGTTTTGAGGTCTCAAGCAAGTAGGCTTTCTGTATAAAGCTTGAGTTGAAAGTTTGTTGGAGACCTTACTGTCGTTGATTGTCTTTACTATACAATTTAAAACTTCCTACTGATACAACAAGTGTATCCTCCTCCCTTCAATGTTTATTCAATGTCTTGTAACAATTACCAATACTTCTTATTTGATGATGTCTATAATAACAACATAGGTTTAACTATACAAGTGTCTTGCAAACAGGTCTGTTACTTCTATATCTCTAATTGGAACACAAAATTATCCAATCAACACACATCGACTCCCGAAATCATGAAAAAGTGACCAACATGTCAGGGTTTCGGAGTTCGGGATTTTGCAATTACAACAGCCAACGTCAATGCACAACAAATCCTGAAATTGTGAAATGTGACCCGCATTTCGGGATTTTTAGAGTTCGGAATTTTGCGAATTCAACAACTAAGATCAACACACGACAACTACCGAAATCGCGAAAAGTGACCAACACTTTGGGATTTCGCGAATACAGAGGTCAAACATTGACAGGTACAAATCTCTGAAATACGAAACAAAGGGAAGGTTGGACTAGCGCTTTGGGGTTTCAGGTTTTCAGAACTTCGTGGGTTCAAGTGCCTCAATAACAACAACATAAAAAAATTTCCGAAATGCGAAAAAAGAGAAGCTCAATACTTCAGGATTTCGGGTTTCAGAATCCCGCGACTTCAAAAGCCAAACATCAAACACAAATAATTTTCCGAAATTACAAAAGGATATGTGGAAATACCATTTTTCGAGATTTCGGGGTTCATGGTTTTGGGGTTTCAAATACTGACCAACAACATACCATAACTTTCGAAAATGCGAAAGGCGGAAGGATGTGTGACCAACACATCGGGATTTTGGGGTTCGGAACTTCGTGAGTTCCAATGTCCAAACCTCAACATATACAAACTTTCGAAATGCGAAAGAGGGAGAGTGGGTCCCACATTTCGGGATTTTGGGAATTCAGGCTTCGGGGTTTCGGGGTTTCAGGTACCCAAACACTGCATACAACAATCCCCGAATCCCGAAAGCAACAAGATGTGGGATCCACTACTTCGAGATTTTGGGTTTTGGGATTTCGGGAATTCGGGCTTCGGGGTTTCAGGGTTTCAAGTACCCAAACACTGCATACAACAATCCCCGAATTCCGAAAGCAACAATATGTGGGATCCACTACATCGGGATTTTGGGTTTTGGGATTTTGGGATTTTTGGAATTCGGGCTTCAGGGTTTCGGGGTTTCAAGTACCCAAACACTGCATACAACAATCCTCGAATTCTGAAAGCAACAAAATGTGGGATCCACTACTTCGGGATTTCAGGTTTTGGGATTTCGGGAGTTATGAACACATGGTGCATAAACACAAATGAAAAGAAAATCTGAAATGTGAAAAGAGATTAGAGTGTGGGCCCTACAATTTCGGGTTTCGGGGTTTACTAACTCCCGATGCAAAACATTACACGACATCAAACGCCCAATCCCTAAGTTACGAAAAATGTAAGGGGCCCATCCACTATCGGGTTTCGGCGTTTGGAAATGCTTGATGCAAGAACAACATACCATGGGAATCGCCGAATCCCAAAATTCGATCGGCTGTGGGGCCACTTCAGGTTTTCGGAGTTTGCAAGAACAAAAGGACTCCACACAGGTTGAACCGATAAACTCTGAAAGGTCAAAAAAGGAAAGGAAACATGAATAGAGTTCACAAACTTAGTAATTTTGTTCTCGACAATATTCATACAGTTGGATTACGGAACTTACAGCATAACCTCCACTCCCAAATATACCAGTCTTCAGCATTGATTTTACTCAGAAAACACATACAGAAAGAAAAGCAACAATGAATTTAATTTAGAGGGGATTTCTTCCAGAGTTCAACCATGCATAATCCTTTCAACTATCATAACAAATAAAAAGGCCAATTTCTATTGTTCGTTCAAAAAGGGATCACTCGAGATCATATTTACCATAGATTCTCAGTCAGTGTTTAGGTTTCGGTTCCGATTTAACACATACATTGCATCAGATATAAATTCATTTAGACAGAGAATGTAAATCATTCCAGTTCCAATCAAACACATTGCAGTAGATGAAAAATCATTTAGAACAAAGAAGGAGAAAATTTAACTTATCTGAACCAATTTGTGGGAAGACAAGGGGAACAACCACGTTCCTCCCAACCGTAGAATAGGGCAGCCAGATCTAATTGTTTAATTCACCCCCTAGCCTGACCATGAATCCATGAGGGCGAACTTGGAAACTTCTCTTCAGCAATGTTCTTCAATTCAAACAGACATCCTCTTGCCTCACACTTACTCAACAATGCTCATAACAGCAAGACAATTTGGTTTCAACAAAAATCCTCTTGCCTCACACTCAATCCACAGTGCTCATAACAACAAGAGAGTTTAGGAATCCTTTCCCAGCATACTTGGCAGCATCCTGCCTCCTCTCATATGCTATTTATCAATCTTTTTGCCCAGGTCTTTTCCCTCCTTTGGGGATTTCCGCAGCTCTCATAATCCCTGATTTTCAAAGGCTGCCAATGGCCAAATCTCTGATTTTCCACTTCTCATAATCATCCTAGAGGCAGTTCCAACATGTTCCCCACTCATGGAGTCATGGTCAGCTGATTTTAACATGGCTATTCCATTTGTCCTTCTGCAATTAATATAAATATTTTGTTGTGATACAAGTGTCATAGTTCAAATAGTTAGTTGGGTCCAAACAGATCTCTTCCCAACAGACACAATAATTAAATACAATTATTAAATTTGAAAACCGAAATTTCCATAAATGGAAAAAAATTTCCAGATTCGAATTTGCAAAAACGAAAATAATTTTCCAGCACACAATTTTTATTTTTTTTTAGTTTTTTGAGGGATGTCACATCCTTTCCCCCTTAAGTAAAACACTGTCCTCAGTGTTCGTTCCTTTCCTGGAACATGATTGGATGAGATTTCCGCAAATCTCCCTCTAATTCCCAAGTGGCCTCCTCAGGACTAAAGTGCTTCCATTGCACCTTTACCTGAGCGATGGCTCTGTTCCGAAGTGTTATTTCTCTCCGGTCTGGAATGCACAGGGGTTCCACCTAGAACTCGCCCTCGGGTTCCACCTAGAACTCGCCCTCGGGTTCCACCTGCACCAAGTTCCAATCAATCATATGAGTAGGGTCATGAATATACTTTTTCAACAAAGAAACATGAAATACATTATGAATTCTTAGATTAGCTGGAAGTGCAAGCTGATATGCTACGGGTCCAATTCGAGTTATTATCTCAAAGGGCCCACAAAACCTGGGTGCCAACTTGGCATAGTTTCCTAACTTCAA
>SNQJ01S0019582.1:15827-26339 GCA_010110895.2 Picea sitchensis
TGGTCTCCCACTCGAAATTCCACGTGTCTTTTTTTCTTATCTGCATAGCTCTTCTGTCTATCATGTGCTTCTTTCAAGTTCTGTTGTACCTTTCTTACCATGTTCTCCATTTCTTGGAGCATCTCTGGTCCAACTATGAGTCTGTCAGCCGGGTTATCCCAGCTAATCGGAGTTGTACACTTTATGTCGTACAGTATTTCGAAAGGGCTAAACTTAGCCGAAGTTTTGTACCCATTGTTATATGCAAATTCCACCAAGTGTAGGTAGTCTTCCCACTTGTTCGGTTTTGTTCTTACATACATGTGGAGCATATCTTCTATGATTTGATTTGTCCTTTCGGTCTGTCCATCCGTTTGTGGATGATAACTCGTGCTAAAATTCAAATTAGTATTTAGCCCTACAAACAATTCCTTCCAAAAGCGGATGTGAATTTTACGTCTCTATCTGAAATCACCATTTTAGGAATACCATGCAGTCTAAAAATTTCTTTCATGAATATTTCAGCAATGTTAATAGCTTTGAAAGTAGACTTTACAGGAATAAAATGTGCAGACTTACTAAGTTTATCGATTACAACCATGATAGAATCATTATGTTTCTGAGTTTTAGGAAAACCTGTGATAGAGTCCAGTGAGATGGTCTCCCATTTCCATTCTGGTACTGGTAATGGTTGTAATAGGCCGGTTGGATGTTGGTGTTCAGCCTTAATCTGTTGGCAGTCTTGGCACCTAGCCAAGTACTCTATTGTTTTTCCCTTCATATTAGGCCAGTAAAATAGTTTTCTGAGTGTTGTTATTGTTTTTTGGTAACCTGGATGGCCAGAGTATGGTTTCTTATGCACTTCATCTAAAATAGTTAATTTTAGCTTTGTTGAATCTAGCATGTAAAGTTCGTTTTTAAATATTAATAGTCCCTCCTTGTCGATACTTATATCTGGTTCATCTGAGTTTGTGACACTATTTTGCAATTCTGCCATCATCTTAGTGTAACTTCCGTCATTAACACTTGTCATTCTTATTCTTTGTTCCAGATCACTTTCTGCTCTGCTGATATTTATCTCAAATAACCCATGGATTCAACATCTTAAAGCATCTGCTACTTTATTTTCCTTACCCCTGATATGTCTGACTTCGAAGTCAAATTCGCTCAAGAAGGCTAACCACCTTGCTTGTCTCGCATTAAGGTCTGGTTGGTTAAACAGATATTTCACTCCGCTATTATCTGTCAATCGTAAGAATTTTCTACCCATGATATAGTTTCGCCACATTTTTAAGGCATGTATTATTGCTGCCAATTCTAAGTCACGAGTGACATAATTTCACTCATGTTCCTTTAATTTCTAGGATTCATAACAAATCATGTGCCCTTCCTAAGTTAGAACATCGCCTAGCCCCTCTTTACTTGCATCAACGCATACTGTGAAGTCTTTATCTAGGTCTGCTACCTTCAATATGGGCACCGATGTCAATAATTCTTTTAGCTTGTTAAAACTGTCATGACACTTTTGCGACCAGTTAAACTTGGTCCCTTTCTTTTGTAGTGACGTGATACGGTAGGCTATCTTGGAGAACCCTTCTATAAATTTGCGATAATATCTAGTGATTCCCATGAATGACCGGATATCTGCCACATCTTTAGGCACTAGCCATTCCATAATGGCTTTTATCTTTTCTGGGTCTACGGAAATACCTTTCGAGGAAATGACATGTCCTAAATATTGTATTTCTTTTTGATAGAAATCACATTTGTCGAATTTTGTGTATAGTTTGTGTTTTCTTAGTGTTTGCAGGACTATTCGTAAGTGTTCATCATGTTCCTCCTCCGTTTTAGAATAGACTAGAATATCGTCGATAAATACTACTATGAACTTGCCTAAGTACTGGCTAAAAATGCTATTCATTAAGCACATAAATGTGGCTGGTGCATTAGTGAGTCTGAAAGGTATGACTACAAACTCGTAGTGTCTGTATCTTGTTTGAAAAGATTTTTTGTTTATGTCCGGGTCTTTTATCCTAACTTGATGATATCCAGATCGTAAATCCAATTTTGAGAAGATCTTGGCCCCACCAACTTGATCGAACAGATCATTTATCCTGGGTAAGGGGTATTTTTCCGTAATGGTCACTTTGTTCAGTTGTCTATAATCAATACACAGTCTTAGAGTACCATCTTTATTTTTGACAAAGAGGACTGGTGCACCCCAGGGAGAGACACTTGGTCTGATATATTCTTTATCCAACAATTCCTGTAATTGTATTTTTAATTCTGTTAGTTCAGGTAGACTCATTCGGTAGGGTGCCTTTGAGATAGGGGCTGATCTGGGTAGTAAGTCTATTGAGAAATCTATCTCTCTCCTAGGAGGCAATTCTGGTATCTCATCAACAAACATGTCTCTGAATTCACGTAGGACAACAAAGTCTTCTAACTTCGGCTTATCTTCTTTTTCTAATAGATTCGTCACTTGGATGGCGTAAACTTGACATCCTTTCCTAATACATTTCTTGAGTTGCATCATTGAAACTTGTTTGACTGATACAGGTTTTGGTATGCCTTGGGTTGTTCTAACAGTGCCAAAATTATCTTTATAGCTAAGTACCTTTGTATAACAATCTAGTACTGCTTTGTGTTGTTCCAACCAATCCATCCCAATAATCATGTCATAAGATCCTAGTGGTAGGATGTTCAAATTGGTCCTTATCTTTTGCCATCTAAGCTGAACTCAAGATCAGAAATAAATTTAACTACTTTTCTTTTGGTACCCATTGCTAGTTGTGCAAGCCAAGATTTTTCATGCTTTTGTTTCTTAAGTTTATTCGACTCTACTACATAGGAATTAATATAACTTAATGTAGCTCAGGATCAATTAAAACATAAATTAGAGTGTCGTGGATTTTACCTTCAATTTATACCACTGAGTACTGGTGGTCAGCTTGTCGACATCTATGGTTGCATTTATCCGTCTGGAGACTACGCCCATGTCACCTCTTCGAGGAGAAAGCTACCACAAATTGAACCACTTGATTATGTTCTTTTGCCAATTAAGCGTGGAATGATTCCTCATGAATGAGGCTCTCCACCTCCCAACTTACTTTGTGGTTCGTGGTTGTGCCCAAACCTTTTCATTCCAAGGTTCAAGGTTTACCACTACCTTGTGTATTTAGATGATTGGAGTGAAAATCCTTCCTTAGAGGCTTTGCTGCATTTTGATAAGGGGTTGGATGGTATCCTTTCTTCCACTGGTGTGTTCCATCTTGTCTCTTATCCTTCCAAGTCTTGGGAAACTCTACATATTGTTTATACTGGTCATAGCACATTAAATTGCCTTCTTGAATGACTCCACTCAAAGGATTTGGGGTTGTCAAACTCAATTATGTCCCTGTAGGAATGTAGTGTCCCCAAGGCCAAACCACGATGTAAACTATGAACTGAAAAAGATTGTAAATATGTTCTATAAATTTTGGTGAGCCAAGTTTTGTTTAAGCTGTAGGCTTATGAGTTTCATTAGGCCAGGGAATTTACAAGTGTTGAAGGCCAGGGGAGCACATTGATATACTTATTATATATCTTGGGTCAACTAATGCAGAAATATAAATCTGACCCGGTGCAGGGCCAAATTTGATGAAAGAGTGATGGGAGTGGCGTCCATATAGATTAGACGAGGATCAGAAGTGAAAGGTGGGAAAGAAATTTTGAGGAAGTAATGAGCCTAGGGGTTAAGCCTAGGGGCTTAGGCACGGATTAATATTTTAATGTTATTTCCTATAAATCCATGTGCACATTCTTTTTATCCTAAGTCCTTTTGGAAGGGAACGTGAATTTCCAAGTGGTGGGAAGAACGCGTACGGATGGGATGCATGCAGTTCCAGGGTGACAAGTGTCAACTTTGGTGCATGCAAATATAAGCGCTGAGTTGAACCGTGGGTGGGGAATCTCCTCCATTCTGAACCCGAACCTCTGTGCATTAGGCAGTGCGACCTCTGCCGAATATCGGATTATCTTGAAGCGGTTGCTTTATTGTTGAGGAATCGTGTACACCAATGGCGTGGAGTTTTTGTCTGTCCCTGAGAAATTTCCGTGTGAGCATTTCCTCAACGGAATCCCCTGTGTAAAACTCGAGTGGAAGAATCCACAGTTGGAAAGTGACTGGCTGGGCATGAAGCTTGCTCCGAAACAACCAAATGAGTCTATTAAGTGATTCTTGAGCACATTTGAAAGCGAGTTGGATGTGGGTAGCCCGCAGCGGTCTTTGAACTGCTTGTGGCTTACTTGGCCGGTGTGAGTCGTGCCAGCACGTGTGAAAATCTCTCCCGGTGAGAAATTGTGGTGAACAGGCGAGGTTAATGGGAACTTTCGAAGGCAACTCTTTCAGTTGAAGAGTTTCTTTGGGAAGTGTGTCTTCAAAGTGTCGACACCATTCGGGACTCGAGACTTCGATATTTGTTGCGAGAGGCGAGAAGAGGGGAGGTTAACACCGATGGGCTGTGCGTCAGCGGTGTCTCCGGGAAACTGGGCATGTGGGGATAGGGTCTAGTAGTAGTGGGCGTGGGTGTATGCTGGAAGATCCTTCGAGATATTTCGTATTGTCTTCCTTTAACCTCGGCTTTGAGTCCTGGGTTACTGCCTTGGGGTGGAGCTGGGTCCCGGCTCGAACCTTGTTGGTAAAACGGTGTGGTCTATGGCTGGGTGGTTTGTGGAAGGCTTGCACTTGGTTTGTGATTTCTCTAGCTGATCAAAGATAAGTAATCCGAACTATGTTTTAATACATTTGACATGACTCACTTGTTTTGTATCATGTTTTTCAGCTGTGTGAATTAATGATGAATGCTATGGAACATTTAATTATAAGTAATCATATATCTTTCCCCGAGTTTTATGGCGAAAATTACGGTTAAATGCATTTGTTTTACTACATCATGTAATGAATGATGATTTGAGAGGGTGGGTGAACACAGGTAGTGTAAGGTACTACAAATTGGGTGAACACGGTGAATATGGGTACACTACAAATTGGTATCCCGAGCAATTGGTTTTGACGAGCCTAGATGGGCGGAGGATGGTCTTGGTGAAAATGTGAGTGGGCTGGAATGGCCAATTTAGGATGTTAGTTTGTTCCAGTCTCGCGTCAAGTAGATGCTTGACCGTTTATAAACTTGGAGGTTTAGCGGTGCTGTGAAATTGCAGCTGGTATAGTCTACGACCATAGGAAGACAGATTTCTACACTGATGGTGTGAGACCGTCAGATCTGTTCGGGAGAAGGAATACCCTTACAACCGCCGGATCCCGGAGAAGCGTCACGGGGAGGTTTAAAACCTCTTGATATTACACAAGAGTTTAAGCTCGGGAGGGCGTGAGTCGTCCAGTCCCACAGGGATTAACCGCCAACCGTCTGAATTGACGAAAGTCACGCGGAACTTAAGCCCTCATGGGTAGAGTAGAAGTCCCAAAGAAGCGTCGGAATATTAGAACTCAAGAGAATCGAAACCCTGTGATTCTCGAAAACCCAAGGAAGGATCATAAGCCGGTAAATCGGTGTTACAGCGTCATAATCCTAGAAATTCCGAATTCGAGCAGAAATTTTGTCATACGAAATCGCGATCCGCAAATTAGCGACAAGATCCGGACCCTTCATTTAGTGAACACGTGGCGGAGATCCGCACCATCGAGAAAGTCAGGCAAAGGTAAAGATCCATGGGGTATTGGAGTTGGTCCATCCATCTATCCATCCATCCATCCATCCATCCATCCCTCCTTTCCATCCATCCTCCATCCATCCTTTCCTCCATCCATTCCTTCCTCCATCCATCCATCCTTCCATTATCCATCCACTGTCCTTTCCATCCATCCACTCCTCCTTTCATCCTATCTATCCTTCCATCCTTCCTTCCTCCATCCGTCCATCCATCCATTTCCTCCATTCCATCCATCCATCCCTCTTCCT
This sequence comes from Picea sitchensis, assembly GCA_010110895.2. NCBI lineage: Eukaryota > Viridiplantae > Streptophyta > Pinopsida > Pinales > Pinaceae > Picea > Picea sitchensis. Next base: position 21,767 of record SNQJ01S0019582.1, read on the forward strand.
TCCTTCCTTCCATATCCCTTCCTTTCCATTTCCATCCATCCATCCATTCCATCCATCCATCCATCCATTCCTTCCGGGCGTCCATCCATCCATCCATCCTTCCATTATCCATCCTTTCCGTCCCTCCGTCTCCATGTCCTTCCGTCCATCCATCCATCCGTCCTCCATCCATCCTCCATCCTTCCTTCCATTCCATCCATTCCTTCCATTCCATCCATCCATCCTCCTGTCCTCCATTCCTTCCATTCCATCCCTTCCATCCTCCTCCTCCTCCTGTCCTTCCGTCCTTCCATTCCATCCATCCTTCCATTCCATCCACTCCATCCTCCACCTCCATTTCGTCCGTCCTTCATCTGGTCCGGTCTGGAAAAGTACGGTAGCAAAACTCTGGCCGGAATCCTGGTGAGAAGGTTATGCTTTGGGGCGATGACTTACTTACGTACAAAAGCGAGTGTATGTACCTAATAATGAGAGATTGGTAATACTACGAAATGCATAATGGAGCTTATGTTGGACATCCTGGGTATCAAAGGCGTGGCAGCGGTCAAAAGCCATTATTTTGGCCAAGTATGAAGAAGGAGATCGCCGAGTACATCGCTAAATGTATGGAATGCGAAGGTCAAGAAACGGACACTTGACGGGGGTTGTGCGTGCTACCTATTCTGAGAAGTGGAAATGGGAGGTGATAACCATGGATTTTATCAGGATTGCCCAGAACAACCAAGAAACATGATTCAATCATGGTGGTGGTGGCAAAGCTTACTAAAGATGCCCATTTATTCCATTAACCACCGGAAGCGTGAGGATGTTGTTGATATCTTTTTTTTAAAGAAGTTGCAGCTTGCATGGAATTCCCTAAGACATTTGTGTCGATGGGGACGAAATTCACTTAATTTACGGAAAATTGTTCGAGGGATTGAGCTGATCCCCGAACCCCGGTCACGACATGCGGCCAGTCGATGGGCCCGGTGAGAGGGAAATTAAATGAAGTAATAGAAGATATCTTGAGAATGTATGTGATGGATAAACCATCAAGTGGGAAGACTACACGCATTTAGTAGAATTTGCCTACGATAATGGGTACCATGCATCTCGAAGATGAGCCGGTGAAGCACTTTATGGAAGAAAGTGCAACACCGATGGTGGGATAACCGGTATTGAGCGATGGTGGACCTGAACTACTCAGGAAGATGGAAGATCAAATGATCAAAATCAAACAGAATTTGAAACGCGGAATGAGAAAAGTTACGGCGATAGTAACAGAACCCATAGAATTCAAAGTGGGTGACCATGTTTTTCTGAAAGTGAAAGCTATGAGGAGTTCAGAAATTGGGAAGTTCGCGTAGGGTGAAGCAAGATTTTGTGGAGCCATTTGAGATCTGGAAAGGATGCGAGGGCCGATTCACATACAATACTTGCATTACCTGCATCCATATTTGTACATAATGTGTTTCATGTTTCGCGCTAAGAAAGATGTACACGATGCTAATCATATTGCTCGATTGGAATGTGGTCGGGTGGAACCCGAGAAGGTCAATCGCAAGTGCATCTATTACATATATTGGAGCCCGGGGAAAAGCAAGCAGCTCTTGAATAGAGCCATAGAGCTTGTAAAGGTCCAGTGGATTTGGTAAGGTCCTGAGGGCCAGCGACATAGAACATCTGAGATATTATCTTGGTGATGCCCGCATCTTTTGAATTTTGAAAACTGCGAGGCCGATTGTAAGTTACTGCGGGCGATTAAAAATAAAGAGGAGAGAGTTGTAGTGTCCCAAGTTGAGCGATATGAAACCATGCTCACGAAAGAGAGATTGTAAATATGTTCTATGGTTTGGTGAGCCAAGTTTTTATTGTAAGTTTGTGGGTTTATGTGATTGTTAGGCTAGAGGGCCTAAGTGTTGAAGGCGAGGGCACGTGATATACTTGTATATATACTTGGTCAACTAATGAAATATAAATACCACCGATCTTGAGACCGATACGATGAAAGAGTGATGGGGATGACATCAACAAGATTAGGCAAGGGATCAAGGGATGAAAGGTGGGAAAGGGGCTGAGTAATGAGCCTAGGGGTTAAGCCTAAGGGCTTAGGCACGGATTAATATTTTAATGTTATTTCCACAAAATCCATGTGCACATTCTTTTATCCTAGTCCTTTTGGAAGGACACATGAAATTCCAAGTGGTGGGAGGAGAAAGCGTCTGGATGGAGCATCACTGATTCCAAGGTGACAAGTGTCAACCTGGTGCATGCAAATAAAGCCTTGAAAAGGCCCGAACCGTGGGTGGGAATCTCCTCCATTCTGAACCCGAACCTGCAATGGAGTAGAGCAGTGCGACTGCTGAATATCTGGATTATCTCTGAAACGGTTAGGATGTGTTGTGGGGAGGAATGCGTGTACACCCTGCCCAGCGAGCGTGGAGTTTGTGTCTGTCCCTGAGAAATTTCCGTGTGAGCATTTCCTCAACGGAATCCCCTGTGTAAAACTCGAGTGGAAGAATCCATTGTTGTTGGGGAAACTAGCACAGGCATGAAAACGCTCGAAACCGAACCGATGAGTCATGCGGTGATTGCTGAGCTGTTTAGAAACCCGATTAATGCGTTTCCCCAGTTGGATGTGGTGGCCACTTGCAGTCTTTGGGCTGTGCATGTGCAGCTGGTGTGGAGAATGGGTGCTTGCTTGTGTGTAATCTCTCCCAATTGAGAGTGGCCAGAGTGGTTTGAAGAGGCGGGGTTAGCCGGGAGCCTGCGAGCAACTCTTTCCAAATGAAAGAGTTTGCTTTGCAGGAAGATGTGTCTTCAAAATTGTCGGCCACCCATTCTGGACTCACGAGACTTCCCCGATCCGGCGTTCGCGAAATTGTGAAGGAGGTTAGATGGGTAATGGAGTGTGAGTGTATACTGGTGGAGCGGGCATGTGGGGAATGAGGGGTCTAGTAGTAGTGGAAGTAAGATGGCATCTTTGGGAAGAATCCTTCAGATATTTCTGTGATGTCTTCCCTTTAACCTCAGCGTAGCCTAGATTCCCTTGCCTTGGGGTGGGCTTCGGTCCCCTTCGGGGAGTGACAACTGTTGAGCTGATGGTGATTGGTCTGTTTGGGAGGGTTAGGTGGAAGGCTTGCACTTGGTTTGTGATTTCTCTAGCTGATCAAAGATAAGTAATCCGAACTATGTTTTAATACATTTGACATGGCTCTGCTGTTTTGTATCATGTTTTCCATTTACATGTCAATGGAGTGTGGCGGAATTCTATGGAACATTTAATTATAGAAGTATCCATATATCTTACTCAGAGTTTATGTGCTTAGTGCAGTTAAATGCATTTGTTTTTTTACATCCATGTAATGAATGATGATGAGTTTTATGTGCTTAATTCTGGTTAAATGCATTTGTTTTTACATCCATGTAATGAATGATGATTTGAGAGGTTGGGTGAACCTGGGTAGTGTAAGGGTACACTACAAATTGGGTGAACCTGGGTAGTGTAAGGGTACACTACAAGGAATGTGGTAAACAACTTAAGAATCGCTAGATTTTTACCTTATCCTCCCGGATGTATGGTACAAACCTTAGTAGTTCCAGAAATTTATTTATAAGGTCATCCATCGTCATTTGTCCGAGTCGTAATTCATAAAATTATTTCGTCTTCCTTTCATAATAGCTCTCAGAAAGGTATTGTTTCTTAAAATACTTCTTGAAGTCAGACCATTCCAATTGTTTCTCCTTTAGGCCCTTGGCCAATTTCAGGTCCTGCCACCAAATGCTGGCCTTCCCCTTCAGATTATAGATGGCCATTATGACCTTCATGTTGCTAGAATAGTTGTAGATTTGGAAGTATTTTTTGATGTCCAACAACCATGCCTCAACTTCTTCTCTTGTCCTAGACTCTCCATCAAAAGTAACTGGTTTAATCTTTTTAAATTCTCCCTCAAGGTGGTCTATTTGTTTTCTTTTCTTGTCTAGTATGGTTATGTCTTCAGCTGAAGGTGTCCCTTCAGACGATCTGTCTCCTTTTTCTATTTTCACACCAGAATTCTTGGAGGCCCTTTTGCTTACCTCTTCCCCATGGTTATCATCTTTTGGAATTTTCTTGGTTACTATACTACGCAACAAGACTTCATTTATCTCTTGTTGTTCCTGCTGTGCCTTCTTCAATTTTTCATTGTCGGCCTTGAAAACCTGTAGTTCAACTATAAGGTTTCTCATTGTTTCCAACACCTCCGTGGATGAGCTTCCATCACTGTTCTGTCTTGGATCTTGTTGCGGATTCTCTTCCACCCTGATTTCTACACCTTCTTGGGCTGCCATTATTCAACACAAAACAAAAAAGATTTGATCCAGATTATTTTTGGCAAGAAATGAGAGCGGAGATATAATAAAGAAATGCACAGAGATATTGCAAATATTCAATAATATAATAGAAATGTATAAGAGATGAAACCATAAACACAGATATACAGTAATACACGATTTCTATTAATCAGAGAAATGTACAGAGACTGTAAAAATACAGAGTGAAAGACTCGCTAGAATGGTGGCATCTTATCTCTGAGAAGAGATGTGACGGCTACTC
>SNQJ01S0019582.1:32699-52776 GCA_010110895.2 Picea sitchensis
ACAATTTGCTACATTAATAAAGTAATACATTGAAAATATATTAATAAGCTAATAAAACATTAAGAAACTATTAATACATTAAATTTACACTTTATACTATATTAAATGAATTATTACTATTTTATTTTTATTAATGTATTAACAATTAAATTTAAAACAATTGAGTTATTACTAAATTAATTATTATAAAATAATTCATTAGTAATGCAAAAATACATTATTGTGATATTACATAAATGAAATAATATATTAATGATCTATTAATTAATGTATTAATATGTAAATACATTAATTTATTAAAGTATTAATGTATTGATTAATTAATACCTTAATGCAATGTATAAATTAAAGTATCAATATGTTAATGTATAATGTGATGTATTAATGTAACAGGTTAATTAAAAAAATAATTGAATGTTAATTAAAATAATAATAAGTATTAATGTATTAAATAATTAAAAAATTAATGTAATTTATAAATTAAAGTATTAAAACATTAATGTATAACTTATTGTATGAAGGTAATATTGGGCTATGTATGTTATTGCAATGTTGGGCTATGCCTGTCACATTAGGTTCCATGCATCACATAGCAACAGAAGGTTATGTTCGTCACATTGTGATGTTTGGAAATGTTTGTCACATTGTGACATCGCATTGCGTTGTTAGGTGTTACTACGTCACATTGCGATATTAGGTTCTATGCATCACATAGCAACAAGGGGTTATGTTCGTCACATTGCGATGTTTGGAAATGTTTGTCACATTGTGTTGTTATGCGTTACTATATCACATTGTGACATTAGGTTCTATGCATCACATAGCAACAAGGGGTTATGTTCATCATATTACGATGTTTGGAAATGTTTGTCACATTGTGATGTCAGAATATGCACGTATATCACACCGTGGTGCTATGGTTCGTCATATAGTGACGACAAGTCTATCTGCATATCATTGGGACGTGAGAAAGTTCGTTGCATTGTCACAAAGGAAAGAGTTTTGTAACATAATGGGGTATGAGCATGAACGTCACATATCAAAGGGGGTTATGTTCATCACATTGCGACGTTAGAAAATGTTCATTTCATTCCAATGTAGGGTTATGTTTGTCACATTGTGACAATGGGTTCTACACATTACATTGTGACAAGGTGTTATATTCGTCACATTGCGATGTTTGAAAATGTTTGGCACATTGCACAATGACAAAGCTAGGATCATCACATTGTGACGACAAGGCTATGTTCTTCAAATTGCGACGTCTGTATATGTTTGTCACATTCTGACATTATTATGTTTATCACATTATGAAATCCATTTTTGTTCGTCACAGTGCAATGAAAGGGCTATGTTCATCACATTGTGACATCTGTATATGTTTGTCACATTGTTGCATTACTATGTTTGTGATGACACAGATAAGTTCAACACATTGCCATGACATGACTATCTTCATCATATTGCAGCAAGGTTAGGTTCATCACATTGCAACGTGTGTGCATGTTCATCACATTTTGGTGTTATTACATTAGACATATTTTGATATCCATTTATGTTCGTCTCATTGCGATGACATGGCTATGTTCATTACATTGCAATGTGTGTATATGTTTGTCACATTGCAACATTACTATGTTTTCAATGACATATATATGTTCGTCACATTGCAATGAAAGGGAATGTTCATCAAATTATGACAACAAGGCTATGTTCATCACATTGCAATGTCAAGATATTTTCATCACATTTTGACGTTACTACGTTCGTCACATCACAACACCCTTTTTTTCATCACATTGCGACGAAAGGGATATGTCCATCACATTGAAATGTTTGTATATGTTTGTCACATTATAAAATTACTATGTTTGCGATGTTAGGGTTATGTTTGTCACATTATGATGACAGGGATATGTTCATCACGTTGCAATGACAAGGTTATAATCATCACATTATGACACCCGTATATGTTCGTCAAATTTTGACATTACTATTTTCATCACATTACGACATCCATTTATGTTCATCACATTGTGACTAAAGAGCTATGTCCATCACATTGTGACATCTGTATATGTTTGTCACATTGATACATTACTATGTTTGCGAGGAGAGGGTTATGATTGTCATATTATGATGACATGGCTATGTTCGTCGAAATCCAATGTCTCTTTATGTTCATCACAATGTGACGTCCGTATATGTTCATCACATTGTGATGTTACTATGTTTGGTTGATTGCAAAGTTACTTTGTTCGACACATAATAATTACAAAATATAGATTCAAATAAAATAATTAATTGAATAAATATCACACTAATCTAAAAATAATTAATTATAATTAATTGAAAAATATCATATTAATCTGAATTTCATATTATTATAAAATTAAAAAAAAAACTCCTCAAACTCATTCCCATTTAATATGCATATTCACCAATAATAATTGTGAGTGACATACTAAATTATTAATAATGAATCTTTTAACAATAGATTTCAATAAGTTCGAAGAGCTAACATTATCATAACTACAATTCTCAAAGTATCATTGTTATAACTTCATTTCTATGTTATAATTGTATTTATTTTCCCTTTAATATATAGAGATAATATAAACCATCATTAAATATACATAAATTAAATCTCTATATAATATAATTATAGATAATATAATATTAATTAATTTTGCTAAAACAATTAATAAAAAAATAAAATTTATTATATAAAATCAAACATATTAAAAAATAATTAATAAAATATATCAATGCAAAGAAAACAATAAATTGAAAAAATATCACACTAATCAAAATTTCATATTATTATAGAATAAAAAAAAATTCATCAAACTCATTGTATGTATCTTCACCAATAATAATTACGAGTGATATAATCAAAATTTCATATTATTATAAAATTAAAAAAAAATCCTCAAAGTCATTCTCACTTAATATGGGGACTCCTTTCCATAAGAACGATATCATCGGCATAAAGAAGAAGATTGATGGCTATACTAGTGAGAGTAGGGCCGACACAACCTTATTTTTCCAAGCATTCTTCTAACTTATCAATGTATATGCCAAAAAGGGTAGGGGACAAGAGACAACCATGTTTGACTCCGATATTGCAGTTAATCTCTTTTGACCAGCCCTCAGTATTTTTAAACTTAGCAATAATGTTCTCATACATCCTTATTGCAGCAGCCATCAACTCGAGAGGCACTTTTATCTCTTCCAACCTATTCCAAAGGTTTTTCCGAGGAACCATGTCAAAATCTTTTCTAAAGTCAACAAAACAACAAAAAAAATTGGTTTTAGTATTGTGGAACTCCTCTGCAATGATCCTAAAGGTAACAAGATGGTCCATAGTTGAATGATATCTCCTAAACCCAACCTGGCCTTTAACTCTTTTACCTTGACTTTCTAGCCAAATGTTAATCTTCTTTTCTAAAATAATTCCATAAAGCTTGGCTAAAATCGGGTGAATCATAATGGTCCTATAATTAGAGGGAATGCTTTTATCCCCATTTTTAAAAATAGGAACAATGAGTCTTTGCATCCAAGGTTTAGGGAATCCCTGCTTGACTGCTAAATTGAAGAGCTTGTGTATGTGAGGGATAAGGATTAGCCCTCCGATTTTGAAAATTTTAGCTTGGTAGCCTTCAATGTCCTTAGTTTTCCCATTTGCGAGCCGCTTAACCCTGAACTCTATGTCATCTAAAGAAAAAAATTCTCCCTTTGTAGGGACAATAGGAATGGTGTCCATGGCATTAGGGAACTCGTAAAGATTTTTATTGATATAGTATCTTTTTTTCCTTTTAATTAGGGCTTTGTACGTATTGATCTTATCGAGTTTTAAGGGCTCATTAGAAGCATCCCTAATGGATTTCCTAGAAATTTTACATTCTTTATCATACCAAGGATTTGTTTTTCTATTATTCTATTTATGGGACACCTCGAAAGAGAAGTTGTTAATAGAAGTGGAAAGGGTAGTTGTAAAATTATGATAGAGTTCTTCAATGTTGTCCTTATAAGTTACAAGGTTTAATTTACTATTTAAGTCCTTTAAGAAAATGTCAACTTTACTTTTGTCAAAGCCCAATATTATTATTTGGGAGTAACATACTAAATTATTATCAAACTCATTCTCACTTAATATGCATCTTCACAAATAATATTAATATTTGTGAGTGACATACTAAATTATTAATGAGGGAGATTGCAACCATAGATTTCCATATGTCTCAAAGGTGGCATTATCATAACTACATTTTTCCTTAGCTTACCTTCAAAGTCTCATTATTATAAGTGCATTTTACTTATTGTCACTTAACTTGCCTTCAAAGTCTTAAGTGCATATTTGTTTGAATGTTTTTATTATTGATTTTCCAAGATTTTCTTTGAATGATTTTATTATTGATTTCCAAAAATTTTCTGTAATTTTTATAATGAATTTCATAAATTTTATTATTTATTTTGAAAAATTGTTTTTAATCAATTTTTTTTAATTTTAGCAAAACAATAATAAATTAAAAACCATTATTTTAAAAATAATCCACTCCCCCCAAATATATTTAATTAAACCTATCTATATTCTAAACAAAACATATACCATCCTCTTAATAACAAAATTAACTATCATAATTATAATAAAAAATAAAAAATATATTTATTATAATTTATTATAATAAAAAATTATAATTTATTATATAAAATCAAATATATTAATAAAAATTATCAATTAAAAAATAACAATTAATTAAAAAATATAACACTAATCTAAATTTCATATTATTAAAGAATTAAAAAAAAAAACTTATCAAACTCATTTTGATTTAATACGCATCTTCACCAATAATAATTGTGAGTGATGCTGAATCCTTATCTTCACCAATAATAATTGTGAGTGATGCCGCAAATGAAACGTTATAGTTATGCCTGCAAAATAACCTAAACCCTAATAAATATAATTGGAAAATTTGCACGATAGAGCAGACTACTTTAAAATAAAAATATATTATAATTATATTTCTAATATAATATATACCCTAATCGAAATAACGGATACCCTAATAAATATAATTGCTGAATTTGCACGATTGGGCCGACGCCTTTCAAATAACAAAAACAACCTTCAATATTCAAATAGTTTACATACGTTATAAGTTAACAAAGAATTTGACATGGGAAATATATCCATGAAATATCAAAATTTTGAGCAATTTTTAATTTTTTTTAATTTTGTTTTCATGTGTTTAAGTCCAAAGGTGTATATTTATTGGAGATGGGCACAATTAATCACCTTTTAATCTAAAATTTTAATCTGATGGCTAACAATTGAAGATGTTGGCATATTCTTAGTGGTCCTCCCAAATCAATGAATGTGATTTACTCTTCATAACTTCCATGTATTTTTGAATGCATCAGTTATGAAGTCAAGTTTTAGATTTCCTCAGCTCTATGTGCGTTTCAGTTATCCCTGAATTTCAACTGTCCGGGAAGAAGCCACCTTTTGGCATTCACCAACCACTTTGCGGCTGTACTAGTAATAATAACAACAAAGTCTCATTAGTTACATGTATATCTCTTAACACCCAACGAAATCAATTTTACATATTCCCAAAGAACCCAAAATTAAAACGGTTTAGAACTGGGAGATAAAGTAAAAGACATAACACTAAAACATTATTTGCAACAGCTACAAATTTTTGAAAGAGAAATGGGAGAATCTCTTCTAAAATTCTGGCATTCAAGAGCCTGATACAAAATAACCGGCCAAATTTATGAACAACATAAATAACTGAAGGCTAAATGCCTCTGCGTCCTTATCAATTAGATTCTCTCATTTCAAGATCGTTGCATAGGGCTAAGAAATGTCTCGGGAGGGATTTGCCAAGCGGCCGAGAGGGAGCAATGTGATACACCTTATTAATCTTCTCTTTGGATTGCACAGTGATATTTTCCATTTCTTATTGAACATCACCATCCATCCGCTGCTATTTTCTCACACCGTATCAAAGTTAGGGCGTTCTTGCCTCTAGATCGGACTCGGTCCACACCATTCCGGAGCGCCTGGCCCTTCCTTCAACTTCCACATGCGAATAGAGAGACAAGCATCACTATGAACCATTAGCACCACTTGCTCATCACATCCACTTATGAAAAACTATTTTGGTTGGATGACACATCCGTAGACCTGAGGAAATTCAATTTCTGCTCAACCAACCAACCAAAACATCCGCAGAACCAACCAAAATTTGAAACAGAAATTAATCGCAGAAGATCCCTGAAGGTAAAGGAATCGAATGGGCCATCCTTCTAGAACACACCATATGTTGTTCAGAAAATGTCGGAAGAACCATAGTGCTTTTGAGAGCTGACGTTTCGGATCCACAACAGGATCCATCTTCAGGACAAAAAAGCCTGAGGAAAAATAAGAGAGGAACCCTTAATAAATAATGATGAGGAGGGTGGAAAACTAAGGTTGGCTAAGTGAAACCCTAGGTTTGAGGAGATTTCTCAAAATAGATATTTAATAGTGAATTAGTTAATTAATGGATTAAGTGGTTTAATTTGATAACTCGACGGTGTTAATATTATTAATATTAAATTTTATGTTAATTATAGGCTAGATTTAGGGTTAATTTGATGAGGTAGTTTGATAACCATATGGTGTTATTATTAATATTAATTTTATATTGGTTATAGGTTAAATTTAGGGTTGATTTAATGAGGTGGCATTAGTATTATTATTGTTATATTAGTGGTAGGCTAAGTGAAACTCTAGGTTTGAGGAGATTTTTTCAAAAAAGTATTTAAAAGTGATTTAGTTAATTAATGAATTAAGTGGTTTACTTCTTTCATTATCTTTTTAAAGGGGTTCTTTGGAATCTTAATGTAACTACCACACGATAGGTGTTCATTCATTTTGGTGATGTAGTCTTCTTTATTCATGATGACCGTGGCGCCACCATATGTTGTTTTGAAACAGAAATTAATTGCAGGATATCAGTGAAGGTAGAGGAATCGAATGTGCCGTTTTCCACAGTGCACACACCTGCCATTCTAGCCAAATGGAACCTGACATTCCACGACTACATTATTATAATCATAATTAATTGCTAATCTCATAACGTGTCAATTTGATGGTCTGATGGTCACCATGTAATTTTTTAATTATATTAAGTAAATATGAAAAAGTAAACACATGTCTTTATTATATCTTTATAAATAAGAGGAAGTTAATTTCTCAACTAAGAATATGCTATCATCTTTCATTATTAATTATAAAATTAAAATTTATGAATAAAAAATTGATTAATTCATAATTCCAATAGGAACACTATCAGCTTAAATATAACATGCAAATATGATTAACCTGAACTTAAAATATATGAAAAATATGAAGATAAAGTGAGAATAAGCATTTAGAGATAACTCCCAGAAGCGTACATAGAGGAGCAAATTTAATAATAATAAGCAGGCGATATAGTAGGGAGCCTTTATTTATTTGACAGCAAACAGGTAATGAGTGGCTGACGTTGCCGTAAAAGCATAGCATACACGGTGCAGAAAATATAATAACCAATACGGGATATAGGAGACCTTTGTTTATCAGTGAGCTTGCGAATGCGTCTATCTCATGGCTTGTTATAGAAGGGATACGTCTCGAAGCGTACATTGCAACTACCAAGATACACTTGAGCTCCAACCTGTGAAGAACAACACTCATTCATATCTGTAATCGCATCTTTCAAACAAACACCACAGTCAGGCCCAGCAAGACTTCTTGAGCACATTTCCAATCCATAAATGGTCACAGAAGAATTCACCACCCACGATCCAGTGGCGAATCTTTTCTCGTTTGAGGGAGCTCTGCCTGCCAGAGTCTTCATGAGAGTGCCCAGAGTGCGATTGAAACCGTGAATATCACCGTTGCTATTAACATTCTCAAGAGAAGCGACAACATTGGTATCTAGAACAGAGGCAAAAGTATATTTCTCATAACGAATGAAGCAGAATTCCAACTGAATCCGAGCTCCAATGGCGTTGGGGCAGTCTTCATAAGCCATCCGTGAGGATGCAGCGGAGCACTTTTGGCAGTCCTGCTGAGACACATCGCCCCGGCATTGCAGAAGGCCGTTGACTTGCCCATATGAATATGTAGCGAATCCGCCTCTAGGGGCAGCGGCATTCACCAGATATTTCAATACCGTGTTGACGTTGCTCTCGTAATCACTGCCATCGGCGTATTTATTTACGTTGCAGAGACCGTATATAAACGGGTCCGATTTCGCATCTGCGGCTGTAATTGAAATTAGATTAAGCTGCAGCAGTCCAAGTAACAATAAGGCCATCCAAAACCATCTTATGATGCCTTCCATCTTTCACGTTTTCGAATGAATACCGAGACAGAGAGATTAAAATGTTGATTCGTTCATGCCAAGCCAAGAGGACGAATTAGGAATTTATAGACGGAGAATGCAGTTCGTAGACAAAGACATTTAGCGAATTCGCCGTCGATATTGATATAAAGGTAGGCAAACTTGCGAAGTCAACTACTAATAAAAAAAGGAGAGATGTTACGGCGTAATTGATGTGGACGTTAGATTAGATGGAAGTAAACATCACGGTAAAGTCAAGTTCTAGAAGTTTCGGTGGAATCAATGTGGCCACTAGAAGCGATGAAACCAGACCTATTAAGCCTGTAAAGTTGGACAGATCGGATGAGTGGAATGAATGTGCATAGCAGGATGAGCACTATGATACTTTGTGGAGTTATTGGAGTTTTAAACAAGGGAGTGAGGAAGCCGTATAACGTTTGCCTTTGAATGCCTCGCGGCCTGCAACTGAATATAAAATTTAAAAAATAATTAAAAATAACAAATCCATGTTCCGTGAATACTGGCAACTCATTTCATTGACTTGGGGAGGGAAGACCTGATCAAATGCCGCTGAATGTGAAGTAAATTAAAGATAAAGACAAATCCATGGTCTGCCTATGTTAAATATTGACATATCATGCATGGACTCCAAAATGGAAGACTTCTTCAAAATTAATTAATATTTATATATTAATAATAATTGGATTGAGGAACATTCAATTGGAGAAATGTTTTACATGTTATTCTTTGTTGGTTGGTAGGTCGATGAAAAGTGTACTTTTTTAAGAACATGTTTAGTTGAAGTAGGAGTGTTATCCATTAAAGTAGAAGTAGTAGAGTAAACTTTTTTTTAGTTGAAAAAGTGTTATGTGGATTTTCATGTTGGAGGTGTAATCACAAAGTCATCAATACACATAAACATAAAACATATCATAGCAATGACTATTAACCCATTTTACAAATCAGAAGTCCAAGAGATGGAATGTCTACCTCAATCATTTATTAAATTTAATGGTCCAAAAAATTGTTAATCCAACATTCATTAATAAATCTATAAACGCTAGTAAAAATTGGGATCCATCATTCATTAATACATAAAATCTGATTGCGCACAAGTCTAAAATCTAAAACTCAAATTATGAGAAGAATCCATTTACTCAAGAGTAAGATAATCATCATTCGTCTAAAATGTGAGAATTCAAGCTCATTTCCTAACAACAAGGTAACCTTATTGTCCAAAAAAATGTAAATCTAACCAGAGTCCTTTTTCTATTATTATTTTATGTACGTCTAAAGATCTTGAACACTCCCCTCTTCTCAAGTAACAATTATAATTAATTGTATCAAAATTTATATATACACTTTTAATTTTTCAAGTGATAAATCTAAAGGAAATATCTATAACACTTCTCCTTATTTTAAGGATAACACCCAAGTAAGCCTTAATTCCTTGGAGGGCAATATCTAGGTCAACAATCATAAATAAAACAACATGTTACTATGTGAATTTGGATTATAGAAAGGAGAGTAACGATTTTTCTCACAACCTCTAAAACACACTCTCTCTCTCTATATCTAAGTCTTAAATTAATAAAAACTTGCCATAATAATTCAAAACTGATATAAAATCATTTACTTAATCACACTTACTTAAGCACACTCTCTATAATATTTAAGTCTTAAAATAATAATAGCACTGGAACTGTCAATAATGACTCAGTGTGAGCATTAAAGCTCTGAATACAAAGCAAGGAATAAGTCATTAAAGATGGGCGTGAGCATTAAAGCGCTGAATACAATGCAAGGAATAAGTCATTAAAGTTGGGCGTGAGCATTAAAGATCTGAGTACAAACAAGGGAAAAGTCATTAACGCTAAGCGTGACCATTAAAGCTCTGAATACAAATGCGAGGAGTAAATCATTGGGGCCGAGCGTGAGCATTAAAGATCCGAATACAAACAAGGAAAATTTCAGTAAGTTGAGCCTGAGCAGGGTTGGAATTTCAAATTTATCTTACCGGTCAAGTGAAATTTTGATGACGGTCATTTGTTTTTCATGCCCGTCATTTTAGTTTTACCCCAAATTCATGAGTGTCAAATTGTCTCTCAGTGAATGGATATTCAATTAACTATTAACACTTTATGTGAACTAGGACTATGGACTAATTAAATTTCAAGGATTCGGAGTCTGAAACTAATTAAATTTTGTTTATTGTTATATTTGATCCTCCAACAAACCTTTGACCAACCCCTCTTCAGTGTGATGCCTAGATAGGTGACACACTATACTAACCTAAGCACCTAGAAATTATGATGGGTTGAGATTTTTTATACCGATAAATTTTGACGTGTGGATTTTGTATCCACGTGTCAAATACGTCTAAAAACCAAAAAAACGTCCCGTGGGACGTCAAATTCCAGGCCTGAGCCTGAGCATTAAGCTTTGAATACAACCAACGAATATCTCAGTAAGTTGAGCATGAGCATTAAGCTCTGAATACAACCAAGGAATATGTCAGTAAGCTGAGTGTGAGCATTAAGCTATGAATACAAACAACGAATATCTCAGTAATCTGAGCGTGAGCATTAAGCTCTGAATATAACCAAGGAATATGTCAGTAATATGAGCGTGAGCATTAAGCTCTGAATAAAAAAAAAGAATATGCCATTAAATCTGAGCGTGAAGGCAGGTTCATTGAACTAGTTGTGGATACATAGGCGACCCCCAATGAATTCACTGTTGAGGTGGACAAAAACGAAGGGGTTGAATTCTAAGGGCGTTTTTAGAGTAATCAAGTTTGTTATCTCTCTGCGCATACACATGGCATCCACGAGATTCAACTCGGTAAGTACAGTTATTAAATGGAACGCCAAGCCTCTTAACACATACAGATACACGATGGTTGCAAGGGTAACACAACATATTTAATACAATGGTGCTAGGGGAATAGGAAATGTCCTAGACGTCGAGGAGATGCAGAGGAAACAATTTCAACTCTAAAATTTGCATCTACATAAGGAGGGTTTATGTTTGGAAAAGATTAGGATCAGTGAAAGCATGGATTAAACAGCTCTCAGGGTTGCTGCGTTCTCCCTTGAATCGCCCAAGCACACACAAAGGGAAACAACTTCCATACACACCAGCATTCTCAATATATATGAACATTGCTCCACGAGTTAGCGTGCTCTTCCACAGGTGAGGATCCTACCCTATTATAGTGCGCTAGTAAGGAGCGGCAATGATATGACCCAAGTACTTGCTAGAAGAATGATCTCTAAGAATTTTGATAATGCCAGCTAAAGGGAATGTAGTAATGTTCCCCACATGTGCAGATCAATTCTACGGAGGACGAATAGTGAGGACGAAGAGGGATCTGAGGTAAAACGAAGTAATGGAGAGATGCGCCAAGGTTCTGGTTGCGATAAAAATCTGTGTAAAGCAAGTAAAGGAAAAATGCCCGCGCAGAGGTTTTGGGCGCGAGCATCGATCAAGCGTAAACACAAATGGAGGAATATGTGCATAAAAACAAACAATCAAGATAGAGGACCAACGTCCAAACCAAGCCACGAAGGAGAAAAACCCAGTTGCGCATAAGGCAGAATAACCAAAATGAATGATAAAGTTATAGAAGGGAATACAAGAAGATCTTCAATTTCACTCACATTTACTTCGAAATTAAAAGATCACACACTTTAAAAGGAAGCGTATTAGTCTTACTCCATTTCAACAAGAAGAAACTGCGCTAAAAATCTAAACATACATAATAACTAATTTCAACAAGAAGGAAGTGCACTGTATAACTAATCACACATAATATCTTTTTTTTTTTTTCCATTATTACACAAAATCATCATCCTGAAGCTTGCAAAATGAAGCCAGGGATACACTACCAGTACAACAATTTCTAAACGAAATACATACAAACAATATTTTGCAAATACAACTCTAAAAAATTATGAGGACTTTAGGCGTAGAGTCTGAAGTGGTTGTCCCGTGCTTGTGGTCCGTCCAACTCCTCTAACTGTTGAGACCTCACCAGTACCTTCCAACTAACGCTAGGGTACACTTCTTCCCCTGAGCTCCCCGAGCTGCAAAAGGGCCACACACACAAACCAAAAAAAGCTAGCTCCAACTCACCTCGCAAGGTCGAACTACCACTCTTTATTCGAGTTGGGTATCCCAACTCGCACAAGAAAAATCAGTCAGAGTAAAATCCGGCAGCTCATACCAAACATTATCCATTCCCCTCCTCCACCCCTTCTTTTATATAGTTTTCTTAGTGACTTTTTTTCCAAAAAACACAATAAATTATTTTTATTAAATTTATTATTAGGAAAATTCCCTCCCGTACACTTGTCACCCGATCCCTTAATTGCACCAAAAATGCATTTAATTAATTAATTTAAATTGTCAATTTCTCTCACCCACCTAAAAGCGTTCCTAAAAACACTCCTCAATGACTGATGTCTTTCTTAAAGATTAGTTGAGTTCATTTTTGGAAAGTTCTCTATACTATATTCTTTCAATGTTCCACTTAGCCAACAATTAATATTTTAAATAATTTAACCCTCCATTAATTTTTATACCCCCATTTTCTTCATCCCCCTTTATTACTTGCTTAATTAATTTTTTAGTTCTTCGGTCCTACTTAGAATTAGGCTTTAAATTTAATTAGGCTTAGCAAAAATTGTTTTTAAGGGAAATTTTATAATATTTTTTTTAAAACTTTACTCATGCAAAAATTTTCTTAAGGTTGACCAGGTTAAAATGAGATATTGTTTTCTAGGTACCTAGGTTCATTGACTCACCATTGTTAAAACCACAACGTTCCCTTCAATACGCACTACGTGCTCCAAGGGTGCCACTCGCTTACATTCATGTTCCATTTACGCAACGTGCCCTTCAAGACGCACTACGTCCTCCAAGGGTGCCACTCCCCTTTTGACTGATTTTGGTAGACATCCTCCCTTGGAGTTAATAATCCATCGGATGAACTTGTGGGAGATTAAGGGCCTCTAAGGAATAAGGACCCTGGGTTATTGTGCACCCCTTAGAATCTTCGTGAGCGACTGTCATAGTCTGTCCTCATGAAAACATGGATCTCTCGAACTAGGTAATCATTAACCTACAGTTCGAGCTATGACAAGAGTGCTAGTAGGTTGTGGCAGAGCTAGTGCCACACCTCTGCCTCAATATTTCTGGTTATCATGCGTGACCCCTTTACTCCAAATGTGAGTCTGATTAGCAATCTATCGTCATCCTGCATCCATCAATGAGCATGTCAGTGATCTATAAAAAACATCATAATAAACCAGCCATATGTCACATATGAAATAATATAAATACACAAACCATAAACAGTCCACTCCCTGACTCAATCCGGATTCCAAGGAGGTCCATCGATTCCATCACATCCTTAATCTGTCCAGAGTCCTACACACTCAGTAAAAACCAGTTAATAGAACCTATCGATACAAATATAATAAAATACATATCATCATATCTACAACATCATCATAATCCATAAGCGAAATAGTTAATCATATAATGAACCAGATCACTTGCACGCAAGTGTCCTCAAAGAATAAGTCCAAAAAGGTGTGCGCAAGAGTAGGATGTTACATACACCCCCTCTTATTTTAAACTTTGTCCCTAAGTTCCACAATATACACGTTAAAAAATAAAGTATCTGACAATATCTAAGGGTCTAGCCATCAAACAAAAATGGAAACTACTGACGCATATCATATGCGTCCTCCAAGTTAGTCGAATGTACACTATAATTGTCCCACTGGAACTTAACCTGATTGAGTGTTCAACACCATAGCTGTTGAATGTGATGGTCTAGAATGTGGATTGGCTCCGCTGTGAGTGCACCCTTGTCTGATACCTACAAGGAACTCATGTCAATCACATGTGTAGGATCACTAACATAAAGTCTCAAAACAGATACGTGAAAAATATCGTGCATATGCCTCAAAGAATCAGACAAGACTAATCGATAGGCCAT
Source organism: Picea sitchensis (assembly GCA_010110895.2). Taxonomy (NCBI): domain Eukaryota; kingdom Viridiplantae; phylum Streptophyta; class Pinopsida; order Pinales; family Pinaceae; genus Picea; species Picea sitchensis. The sequence goes on from SNQJ01S0019582.1 coordinate 47,094, forward strand.
AGGCCCCTTCCTTTCCACAACCTTAAAAGGTCCCATGAACCTAGGAGATATTTTAACACCATTTCCAAACTTGATCGAATTCTTGTGCAATTTCTCTCACAAGAAGAATTAATCAAAAACTTCATAACTACGGTCTTCACGATGCACATCGGCATAACTCTTCTGTCGATCCTACACTTCCTTGATCAATTTTCTTATTGTTTTCAATTGATCTTCCATTTCTTGGATCACTTATGGTATTACTAGGACCCTATCCTCAAGTCAATCCCAACTCAAAGGCATTTAACATGGTTGCCCGTAAAAAAACTCGAATGGCGCCATCTTAATGGTGCTTTGATATCTATTATTGTTTGCAAATTCTACCAGTGGCAAGAAATTCTCACAATTCTTCTATTGGTCCATCACGTACATATGAAACATGTCCTCTAAGATTTGGTTCATCTCTTTGTTCTTCCCGTCTGTCTCCAGGTGATATGCGGTACTAAAGTTAAGTTGGGTTCCTAAGGCCTCTCGGAAACTAGTCCAAAATCGTCCTGTAAACATCGATCCTCGATCGAATATGATCCTCTTAGGCATGCCATGCAGCCTCACAATCCCGCTATTGAAAAATATAGCTATGTCGAGTGCTTGATACGTCATACGCATAAGGATAAAATGAACACTCTTCATCAGAGTGTCAACTACCACAAAAATCGAGTCATGCCTCCTTGCTTTCAACGACAATCCAACAATGAAATCCATCGAAATGACTTCCCATTTCGATTTCGAAATAGCATGTGGCTGTAGTAATCCTGTCGGATGTCTATGTTCAACCTTCACTTGCTGACATTCTAGAAATATTTCCATGTAGTTGACTATGTCCGCCTTCGTTCCTTTTCAAAAGAATAAGGGTTTAAGGTCTGCCCTCATCTTCGTGACTTCTCAACTCATCATTGGGCGGTATGTAAATATAGTTATTATATCTCATTAATCCATCGTTGTCCACAATAAATCCCTCAAATTTTGGTACCATCATGGTGTTTTGTCTGATAAATTCCTTAACCTCTTTATACCAATCATCGTCGCACTATAAAGTTAGAATATTTTCACGTAGATTCGTCTAAAGAGGCATCACCAAAAATATGCGTCATCTCTGACTCAGCGCATGAGCCACTCTATTCACTGTTCCTTTTATGTAGGCAATCTCGAAATCGTACTCGTTAAGTAGTTCTGACCATCGCCTTTGTCACGCATTCAAGTTGTTTTGCGTAAAAATGTGTTGTAAATCACAGTGGTCCATTTTTAGTTTGAATTTTAGTCCAATCAAATAGTTTCTCCACACTCTCAGGGCATACACAATGGCTAAAAACTCCAAATCATGCATCACATAGTTCTCCTCATGTCTTCTTAACTTTCTCGATATGTAAGAAATCACTCAACCATCTTGTTTCAAGACTCCACCTAAGTCTTCCTTGGATGCGTCAATGCATACCAAGAATTTCTTGTCCATGTTAGGGACTTTTAGTATTGGTTTTGTCATAAAAAACTCCTTGAACCTTTGAAATTATCCCGTGCATTTCTTGGTCCACAGAAAATTCTTGTTTTTCTTCTGCAATTTCATAATCGAAATCGCTAGTTTTGAAAAAACCTCGACGAGCTGTAGATAATATCCTGCTAAACACATGAAGCTATGCACTTCTGGGACGTTCGTCGTTGTAGAACATTCCATGATATATTCTACCTTCGCTGGATCCATAGTGATACCCTCGTCGAAGATGAGATGCCATAAGAAATGAATCTTCGATTGATAAAATGATAATTTCGACAGTTTCCCAAACAATTTGTTCTCTCGTAGACACTGTAGTACCAAGCGCAAGTGTTCGTCATGTTCTTCCATCGTTCGAGAATATATCAAAATATCGTCAATGAATACTTGAAAAAACTTGTCCAAGTATTCGTGAAACACCCTATTCATCAAGCTCATGAATACCCCAGGGGCGTTTGTCAGTCCAAACGGTAAAAAAATAAACTCATAATGTCCAAAACTCATCTTAAATGTGGTCTTAGGAATGTGTTCCTCCTCGATTTGTAACTGGTGATACCCTGATATCAAGTCAATCTTTGAAAACATCGTCGCACCCTTCATATTATCAAATAGATCATCTATCTGCATCAACAGGTACTAGTTATTGATCGTTGCCTTGTTCAATTGACGGTAGTCAATGCAGATTCTCCATGATCCATCCTTCTTCCCTATGAAAATAACAGGTGCACCCGATGGGGACACACTAGGATGTATAAGTCCTAGATCCAACAACTCCTTCAGTTGCATTTTCAACTCTTGTAACTCAGGGGTCGACATCCAATAAGGTGCTCTTGCTATCGGTTCAGTTACTAGTTTTAGGTCGATGGTAAATTCCAATTCCCTATCAGGCGAAAACCCTAGTAACTCCTCTGAGAATACGTTTGCAAAATCTCATACTACTGGAAGGTTTTCTAGGCCTTCCGCCACACCCTTTTCGTTCAACGCAAGGATTTCATATAGCTTGCATCCCTTGCACACGCTCTTCCAAATATGTAGGGAAGAGATCAACCTTAGGGAAACTCCTTGGTTCCTTCCCACAATCACACGTCTATGTCCCTCATCATTGACCAAACTCAACCGTTTCATCTTACAGTTGAGTATCACCTCATGCGATTCTAACTAGTTCATACCGGATCACGACGTCATAAGATACTAAGATCATGATGTACAAGTTGGCATTCATGAAACCCCCCCCCAGACTAAGGCTACAGCCCGTAACCTTTCCTAGAAACTTTTGTTTAGCTCATGAAGCCATTTCTACATAGCTAAACTCATCTTGTTCGATCGTCTTTACGTTAATTATTTTTAGCTTTGCAACAGAAATAAAGCTCTCTGTAGAACCTCACTCGATCAAAATACTAAGTATCTGGTTAGCGATGGTACCTGATGTATCGAGAACAGTAGATTGGTGCTCGGGCTCGTGGTTATTCATCGCTACATGAATCCGATGGGCCTTGCCCAAATCTCCTACGGTAGTGGGTCCAGCTGATTCGGCCACTCTTGCCCTCTCAACTAGGCAGTCACACTAGTAATGTGGCTCTCCACATGTCCAACACTCAGTCTTTAGTATAGTAGTCCAGGTCCCAGAAGTAGAATCTGACGATCCACCGGCCTGAAACACTGGTCTGTTCTGCTAAACATGCCTGAACTGTTATTGTTGCGGTTGACGTTGTTGTTGGTGTTGTGCTCCTTTGTAGGGTGTCCACTGGTGAGGCATCGATCGTCGTGGTGTAGTGAATGTGGATCCTTTCAGAGTGCCTCGATACCCTAGTGGATGTCTAGCTGGTGTTTGATGATGTTGCGCACTAGATGTCTCTTGACCCATTGGTCTCATTGGAGTCTTGTTGTGACCCCCACTAATGAGGTCCTCCTCAGCTATGAGGGCCTTTTGGACAACATTGTGCAACGTTCGAGGCATTAAAATCCTCACTTTCGCACGAATGCTAGAATTAAGGCCAAACACTAACTTGTTGACCTTAAGTTTCTCGGTATTCAGGTGCATATCATACTGAACCAACTCCATGAAATGGGCCTCATACTCAAGCACCATACGACCTCCCTATGGCAAGGTGTTGAACTCATTGAGATGATGCTCAATGAATTCCTCAGATGGATACCTCTCTTGGAACTACTCCTTGAATAGTTCTCATGACACGTATTCGACGACCATGTTCAGTTGCGACAAGAGCGTCTTCCACCATAGAAGAGCCCTCCCATTGAGATGAAATATTTCCATGTAGACCTTAATGTTGGAGGTATAGTCGTGAAGTGCAAAGCACATAGCCATATTCTTCAACCATGCCTCGACGACTGCGCCATCCGTGGTACCAAAGAACTCGGGAAACTTGACCTTCTTGAGTTCTTGGTGAACCCTACAAGTATTGGTTGGGGCACGCAGTGGACCCTTAGGAGGTGCTAACGCCCTAACCTCATCTCTATCTGAACGGTTGATCAGGACCTCTGACAACCTCTGAAAGGACCTCATCAACCCAACGACATCTTCCACAACTATTTGTTCCTGTCTGATAACTTGTTCTTCTCCTTGGGGGTTATATCCCTCGGGTGTGATTGCTACTGGAGGAGTCGTGCCTCCTCCCCTAGTACCCCATCCTCTGCCTTTGCGGTGTCCTCTAACATAGTTACTTGCACAAATACAAATCAATTTAATTAGTGATATTTTATAATCAGGTGTCTATTCAGTGGAAGACGTAATGATCCCCAGTCGCGGGTCAAACCCACTATGATACCATATGTAACGACCCCTTACCGTTATGACACAAAACCAATGTGCAACAAGTAAATTGTTTTTTTAAACATTAGGACAATAATGTCATCAATAAAGTCATAGTGACACATAAATCTAAAACTTACAGTGTATTAGCACATCATGAAGCTTGAACCAATTTACGAACATTTACTCAGATAAGAATATAATGACTATTCGCCCATCCTACAAATCATAAGCGGAAGAGGTCAAATGTCTATCTCAATCATTCATTAAATTTAAGGGTGCAAAAGGTTGTTAGTCCAACATTCATTGATAAATCTATAACATGAGTAAAGATTAGGATCCATCATTCATTAATACATAAAATTTAATTGCGCAAAGGTCTAAAATCTAAAACTCAAATTATGACAAGAATCTATTTGCACAAGAGTAAGATAATAATCAATCATCCGTCTAAATATGGGAATTCAAGCGCATTGCCTAACAACAAGGTAGTGACACAACTGATCACATGCAATACTAACAAGGTAACCCAATCTTAACTATTTACTATAAACTCAATAATGGAAATCAATAATAAAGCAATAGCTTAATACCTAAGAATCATTAAAAAGCACCCCTTCTCTTTTCTTATAAGATGCAATCTAAATTAATAAATTTTTTTTTTCTCAAAAATCTAAATCTAACCACAATCCTTTTTCTATTATTATTTTATGTACGTCTAAAGATCTTGAACATTCCCCTTTATAATTAATGATATCAAAATTTATATATGCACTTTTAATTTTCCAAGTGATAAATATAAAGGAAATCTCTATCACACTTCTCCTTAGTTGAAGGATAACACACAAGTAAGCCTTAATTCCTTGGAGCGCAATATGTAACAATCATAAATAAAACAACATGTTCCAAACAGAATTTGGATTATAGAAAGGAGAGTAAAGATTTTTCTCACAACCTCTAAAACACACTCTCTCTATATATCTAAGTTTTAAATTAATAGAAACTTGCCATAATAATTAAAAACTGATATAAACTCATTCACTTAATCACACTTACTTAAGCACGTTCTCTATAATATCCCAGTCTTAAATTAATAATAAATCAAAATTGATATAAACTTATTTACTTAAACACACTTACTTAACACACTCTCTATAATATCTGAGTCTTAAATTAACAAGGGTTGCATGGCAACGCAGTCCCTGCCGAATTACTTGGTAGTTGGGAAACACATGTTGAACAATAAAACTTACTATAACTAAATGCACAAATAATGAATATTTTTAGTGATATTACTTGAGGCATAATATATCAATTATGCTCTAAAATATTATTTCCATATTAACTAATTATTTGTAAATAATAATGCTTATAATTCTATAACCAAT
>SNQJ01S0019582.1:53237-93711 GCA_010110895.2 Picea sitchensis
AAATAAGATTAAATAAAGAATAACTATTTGATCTAAGTCTACATACTACCCATTACAGGATATAGCTATCAATGATAGTATTTGTTTAAAACCCCACAACGATTTCCATTAAAGATTCATGTGAGTTTTAACCTCGAAGCAATTTCATTAAAGATTCATGTGAGTTTTATTTCCAAAACATATTAAAAAAAATTCGAGCTTTACGCAACAAAAAAAGATTTGGCTATTAAATATTATAGCCAAATCATAATTAAATTATTGGACTATTAAACATATATATTAATTTCGAATGCAACTAAAAGATTAACATAATATAATTTAGCCTATACCTTAGTTCATCAATTATGCTATGTAATATTATCATAGGTAAATTAGCATTAATTAATTATTGTAATAAACTTGTATCTCGAGAGTGTGCTCACGCAGGACGGTGGAGGGATTCACAAGATTCACTCCTTGATTTTTTTTCCAGGAAGAAAATGATTCTCGAATTTATATTAAGAGATAAATTCTTTTACAATGATCTGAATTAAACAGCAGGAATATAGACTGATAACCAGAAGGCGTTGACTGGCCCATTACAATCAAACAGAGTGATCCCAAGAGGAAAATGCGAGCCGACTGAAGCAGGAAGGCAATGCTGTCTCATCGCTATCAAATTCACTCCTTGATTTGATAGATGCACAACCGCAGATGGAAATGCCACGTAGTATTTTTTTTAATAAAATATATGTTAGATTTGATTGTTAAAAATTATGATGTAGACAAACATGCCAAACAATCAATGCACACAACAATAATTAATTACTTTAGAACTTTTGCATTTTTAAACTCGTTTTAGTTGAATAAATCTTTGTTTTAAATATTATTTAATGCATAGAAAGACGTGAAGGCAGCAATAAGACTTTAAACTTATGAACCAATAAAACTGTGACAANGACAAATATATATATATTTTTATTTTAAAATATATTAATATAAGTTTCCTAAACTAAACATTATAATTTCTAAAAAATTTGAAAGTCAAACATAAACTAATAGGCAGTCAACGATGAACTCATCGCTATAGTCCCAGGCCTTTGGCAGGAACTAATAATAGCACTGTAACTGTCATTAAAGGCTGAGTGTGAGCATTAAAGCTCTGAATACAAAGCAAGGAATAAGTCATTAAAGATGTGCGTGAGAATTAAAGCTCTGAATACAATACAAGGGATAAGCCATTAAAGCTGGGCGTGAGCATTAAAGCTCTGAGAACAAACAAGGGAAAAGTTATTAAAGCTGAGCGTGAGCATTAAAGCTATGAATACCAACAACGAATATCTCAGTAATCTGAGCGTGAGCATTAAGCTCTGAATATAACCAAGGAATATGTCAGTAATATGAGCGTGAGCATTAAGCTCTGAACAAAAAAAAGGAATATGCCATTAAAGATGAGCGTGAAGGCATGTTCGTTGAACTAGCTCTGGATACCTAGGCGATCCCCAATGAATTGACTGTTGAGGTGGAAAAAAATGAAACGGGTTGAGCTGTAAGGGCGTTTTTAGAGTAATCAAGTCTGTTATTTCTCTCTGCGCATATGAATGGCATCCACGAGATTCAACTGGGTAAGAACAGTTATTAAATGGAACGCCAAGCCTCTCAACACATATAGACACAGGATGGTTGTAGGGGTAACACAACAGATTTAATACAATGGCCCTAGGGGAATAGGAAATGCCCTAGACGTCGAGCAGACGCAGAGGAAAAAATTTCAACTCTAAAAATCGCATCTGCATAAGGAGGGTTTATGTTTCGAAAAGATTAGGATCAGTGAAAGAATGGATTAAACAGTTCTCAGGGTTGTTGTGTTCTCCCTTGAATCGTCCAAGCACACACAAGGAGAAACAACTTCCATACACACTAGCATTCTCAATATATATGAAAATTGCTCCACGGGTTAGCGTTCTCTTCCACAGGTGAGGATCCTACCCTATTATAGTGCGCTAGTAACGAATGGAAACAATATGATCCAAGTACTTGCTACAAGAATGATCTCTAAGAACTTTGATAATGCCAGCTAAAGGGAATGTAGTAATGGTCCCCACATCTGCAGATGAATTCTACGGAGGATGAATAGCGAGGACGTAGAGGGATCTGAGGTAAAACAAAGTAATGGAGAGACGCGCCAAGGTTCTGGGCACGATAAAAATCTATGTAAATCAAGTAAAGGAAAAATTCTCGCGCAGAGTTTCTTGGCGCGATAAAAATCTATGTAAATTAAGTAAAGGAAAAATTCTCGCGCAGAGTTTCTAGGCAAGAGCATCGGTCAAGCGTAAACACAAATGGAAGAATATGCGCATAAAAACAAACACTCAAGACAGAGGACCAACGTCCAAACCAAGCCACCAAGGAGAAAACCCCAGTTGCGCTTAAGGCAGAATAACCAAAATGAATAGGTAGGTTCTCCAACAGGAAGGATATTCCAGTTAATCTTGAGGCTGCTATGGAGTTAAAGGACAGAATGATAAAGCTATAGAAGGGAATAGGGGAATATCTTCAAGTTCACTCACATTTACTTCTAAATAAAAAGATCACACACTTTAAAAGGACGCGTATTATTCTTACTTCATTTCAACAAGGAGGTGTGCTAAAAATCTAAACATACATAATATCTAATTTCAACAAGAAGATAGTGCATTGTATAACTAGTGACACATAATATATGTTTTTTTTTTTTTTAACCATTATTAGACAAAATCATAAGCTTGCAAAATGAAGCTAGGGATACAATACCAGTACAACAATTTCTAAATGAAATACATAAAAACAATATTTTGCAAATACAACTCTCAATAAATATCGCAACCGTAGGCGCAGAGTCTCAAGTGGTTATCCTATGCTTGCGCTTCATCTAGATCCTACTTGCTAACTGTTGAGATCTCACTGGTACCTCCCATCCAGCTCTAGGGTACTCTTCTCCCCCCTGAGCCCCCCGAACCGCAAAGGGGCCATGCACACAAACCAGAGAAATCTAGCTCCCAACTTACCTCGCAAGGTCGAGCTACCACTCTCTATTCGAGCTGGGTATCCCAACTCCCATAAGAAAAATATGTCATGAGTAAAATCCGACAGCATAACCTTACACATACCAGACATGATCCATTCCCCTCCTCCGCCCTTTCTTTTATAGAGTTTTCTTTTTGAATTTTTTCCAAAACACACATTAAATTCTTTTTATTAAATTTATTATTAGGAAAATTCTCCCCTGTACACTTGTCACCCGATCCCTTAGCTGCACCAGAAATGCATTTAATTAATTAATTTAAATTGTCAATTTCTCTCACCCACCTAGAAGCATTCCTAAAAATGCTCATTGATGTCCCTTTATTCCCTCACATTCCCTTAATGACTCACACATTTCTTAAATCTTAGTTGAGTTCATTTTTGGAAAGTTCTTTATACTAGATTCCTTCTGTGTTCCACATTCATATTGTATTTAAGTTTCCCCTTTTTGGTCTAAGTTCTAAATTAGCAAGTTGCACCTAGCCAACAATTAATCTTTTAAATAATTTAATCCTCCATTAAATTTTTAAAATTTAATTTTTATACCCCCACTTTCTTCATCCCCACTTTATTACTTAATTAATTTTTTAGTTCTCCAGTCCTACTTAGACCTAGGCTTTAAATTAAACTAGGCTCAACTAAAATTCTTTTTAAGGGAAATTTTATAAAAAAAAATTGAATTTTTAATCATGTAACAATTATTTTAAGGCTGACCAGGTTAAAATGAGATATTGTTTTCTAGGTACCTAGGGTCATTGACTCACTAGTGTTAAAACTGCGATGTGCCCTTCAAGACACACTACGTTCTCCAAGGGTGCCACTCACCTGCATTCATGTTCCATTTACACGACGTGCCCTTCAAGACGCACTACGTGCTCCAAATGTGTCACTCGCCTTTTGATTGATTTTGGTAGATGTCTGCCCTTGGAGTCAATACTTCATCGGGTGACCTTGTGGGAAAGTAAGGGCATCTAAGGAATAAAGACTCTGTCTTATTGTGCACCCCTTATAATATTCGTGAGCGACTGTCATAGTTTTCCCTCACAACATCGTGGATCTCTCGAACTAGGTAATTGTTAACCTACACTTCGATCTAGGACAAGAGTGCTAGTAGGATGTGGCATGACTGTTGCCACACATATCCCTCAATATTTATGGTTGTCGTGCATGACCTCTTTACCCCAAATGTGAGTATGATTATCAAGCTATCGTCAGCCTGCATCCACCAACAAACATGTCAGCGATCTATAAACAACATCATAATATACCAGTCATATGTCACATATGCAATAACATAAATATGTAAACCATAAATATTCCACTTTTTAACTCGATCCAAAGTACAAGGAGGTCCATCGATGCCACTAACATCCTCAATCTGTCCAGAGTCCTACACACTCAGGAAAAAATAGTCAATATCACCTATCGATACAAATATAATCAAATACATATCATCATATTCACAACATCATCATAATCCATAAGCGAAACAATCAATCATATAATGAACCGGATCATTTTCACGCAAGTGTCCTCAAAGAATAATCCCAAACAGGTGTGTGCAAGATAAGGATGTTACAAACACATCACAATTTTCTCCAACCATGTCTCGGTGGCTAAGACGTTCGTGGCACCCTAGAACTCAGGAAACATCACATTCTTGATTTCTCTATGTATACTACTACTACTAGCTAGTGCGCATTGTGAACCCTCAATGGGCACAGACACTGTGCCCTCATCTCAATCCAGGGGGTTGATCAACGACTCTAACATCCTCTAGAAGGATTTCATCATACCTACCACCTCTCCTACTGCAACCTTCTCCTGGTCAGTGTTTTACTCATCTCCCTGAGGGTTATACCCCTCTGGTGTGGATATAGCTAGAGGAGGCATAGTTATTCCTCCCGCACCACGAAATCTACTTCCCCTACGTACTCTAACCATGATTACCTGCATGGTCAATTCCAAATTAAGTAGTGATTCATATTTAATCATTTAATTTAACACAGTGGAAGGTGTAACGATCCAATGTCGCAGGGTTGAACCCACTATGATACCACATGTAACAGACCCCTCTTTTACGGCATATAAGTAGGTAAGTAAATAAAGTGGTGTTTTTTTCTTTCTAAAACATCACTATCTCACATTCTATTCTCAATTACATCACTACACGACAAGAATCAATACAACATCACTATTACTAATAGATCAATCATATCACATAAAGATAGCAAAATATGTCTACCCAACCAACCTATGTTGCAAGGTTAGGACCTCCAAGACACATAATCAATGCTCAAGTCCAAGATTCATCTCATTGATTTTGACCATTTAAAGTTTCATGAACGACGACTGTTATGAGGAATATGGAGGTATCTATTCTCATATCCTCTTCTAACCTTGGCTTAAAACTTAGAATTAAAAGTAAGATGCACAATCATAACACAATATTCAAATTCATTCAAAAACTCATTATACTAGCACAAAATTTGACAGTTCATCAATACTAATTCACATCATAAGAATTACTCAATACTTGGTTTCATTCCATTACAATTCAATGTTATTACCATAATACGTCGTGATATGATCTAACCCAATACTAATTCACATCATAATAATTACTCAATGTTTGGTTTCATTTCATTACAATTCAACATTATTATCATAATACATCATCATATGATCCAACCCAAGATAATTGTAAATAGTAAAATAAGCAATTATAAGAAATAGTATAAATTCTTGTTATTATAATATTAAAGTTACTCATATAACTTCAAGGTGAAATTTATACATTTTACTTCAATAATTACATATTCAATTCATAAAAAATTATTTTAAAGTATTCTACTAAAATCTAAGAACTTTTCTTAAAAAGTAATAAGGTACTAGGCATAATGAATTGTATTTTCCTTACTAAAATGCCTTATCTTGTGTAAAGGTTTTCAATGCATAATGCACCAAAATGATAATGTGGATTAGAACAAAATATATCTATTTAAATTTTACTAAGACTTCTCTCAAATTTACTAAGACTTCTCTCAAATTTTCTAATACCATACCCACATTTGTATTTTAATTAAGTCGATAGTCATCCCGCCTATTGGAAGCAGTGGATTAATCAACATTTTAATCATAAATTTCAATCTTAGGGTTGGAAATTGAAGATGCTGGCATATTCTTCATCATCCTTTCTAATCAATGGATGATATTTTGATAAACTAGCTTCCACTCATTTATAAAGACGTACGTTTATGTGATTACTTTTTCACATTTACTAAATAAAATTAAAAAATTACTTTCTCACCACCAGATTGCCACGTTAAGTGATTAATATTTGATTATACTTAAAACAATGCTAGATTGACATATATGACTTGCCAGTCTCCTTTTGTAATAGATTTTTCATCATCTCTTCCCTCTCGTGGCTTGTCCTTACATTTTACCACCTCCCATATCGACGAGTGGCCTGACTGCCTTACCTCTTCCCTCTCGTACGTTTGTAATTTATCTCTTTCGTGCCTCTCATTTAATTGTTTATGTGGCTTCGTCATTTGATTATTTGCGTGGCTTTCCATTTATCTCTACTCCCAAGCCTCTTTGTTTCACTTGACCTGCGTTTGAAGTTCATTGGATACCCTCCTTGGATAACTGCATACCTATATCGCTAGATGCCTTCATATCTAGCCTGTTTTATCCCTGATCATTGTTGTTTCCCTAGATTTCTCATCCATTTCAAACCTGTTACTATCGTTCCTACATTTTGAACCTGCTCCATATAGAACTTGGTGTATAAATCATAACCCATGGATTATTGATTCGGATTGCTGCATAGATGAATCTGCGAGATCAGGAGACCTGCGATTATGAATCTGTGGCATCAAGATACATGAACTCATGCCTGCGATTATTTATATTCTTTTCTGTATACTTTCATAACAACCAACAAACTTATCAATTCTATTAATTTATTATATATTTTAATAATTTAAAAACACCTTTCAACTCGAAGATAACAATATTTTGACTGTAGAGGCCCACCGTCAATCAATCATGGTTCAAGTAAAACACATGAGCAAGTGGTCAGTGTGAGCTGTTTTGATTTGAAGCAGTTTTCGAGTGACCTTGAACTATCAACAAAGCCTATTGATTCAATTAATTTATTTTATATTTTTTATAAAACTCAAATGATATGTAATTTATGTCTGGGCATTGTATTCCTTTGTATCTGGATATTATTATTAATAAATATATTGGAAAGCCGAAAGAAATAACGAAGGAAATAATTAAATAAAATGCATGCAAAGTTGAGTTATTATCAATAATATCAACTACTTTATACATTGTTTGTATGGTTTATTTTTACATTATTAGTTACACTTCTTCTCTCCTAAATTTGAATCTTAAGCTAAAACCTAACCCTAACACTAAATACTAACCTAGACCATTTATTAATATTAATATCTAATCATCGTATATTAATAATCCTAATCTTCAAAATAATATTATTAATAATCTTAAAAGTAAGTAATATTCCTAAATACTAACCTTGATCATTTATTAACATTAATATTTAATCATCATATATTAATTATCTTAATCTTCAAAATAATATTATTAATAATCTTAAAAGTAAAGTAATATTAATAATAATGCATGCATACCCTACCCCCTCTAGATTTGAACTTGTGACCTCTTAAGAGGATACACATGTTCTTAACCATTAGGTCCACTTAGACTATATTGTTAATGTTTAAATATAATATATTATTAGTGTTTAAAACTAATGTAATATTAATATAAACAGATAATGTTATATTATTAATGTATTAATTTTATAATGTGATAATATACTATTAATGTAAAACCCATTAATAGTAATGAACAAATATAAAAATCTACCAATAAAGTAATAAATAAATATAAAATAATATAGGAATAACAAGTTAATAACAATGAAAAAATATAGTAATCTAGCAATAAAGTCATAAATAAATATAGAATAATATAATAGAAAAGAATTAATAAATAAATATAAAATAATATAGTAATATTAGGTTTTACTATTTATCCAAAGTAATAAATAAATATATAATAATATAGTAATCTTAGGTTTTATTATTTATCCAAAGTAATAAATAAATATAGAATAAAATAGTAATAGTAGGGTTTACTATTTTTTCAAGGAAAGGTTCAATAAATTTATAAAGTATAATTTATTAAAGTTCTACAATAAATAAATAAACTTCAATAATTAACATTTTAAACTTTAAAAAATTATCTTTAATAAATTTAATAAAGTTTTAAAGTTTTGTAGATTTAATTGGATCGATTTAATAATTTTAGACAACTTCAAATAAAATAATTAAACATTTTCTTTGTAAACTTTTCTTATTTTTAAATATAAATAATTATGTTTCCAATAACTATATAACATTAGTTTTATAATTAATGATATTAATTTTATGCAAGTACCCACTTAATTAATAATGTTACATTAATGACACATTAATATTACAATAATGTTACATTAGTAATCTTAATAATGATAATGTTACATATATATAATTTTAATAATGTTACATTAATGTTAATATTAATGTTATATTAATGTTAATAGTATTACTTTGAAGATCTTTCATTAGTAATGTTATGCTAACAATGTGCCATTAATTTTAATAATAATAATAATAATCTATTTTTAAGGTCACGACCAAGCCACACCAAATTGGTGTATGAGACCCCCTTGTTTGTGGGACAAGGGACCTCCCTTTGCCCAACGATTTGACTGATAAAGTCTATGGACGTATACATACCCTACCCCATATGGATTTGAACTTGTGACCTCTTAAGATGAAACACATGTTCTTAACCATTAGGCCCACTCTGGTTGTATTACATGAATATAATGTTAATATGACTAAACAATAAATATAATTCTTGAGGAAATAGTGAATTTAAATCTTTATTATACAATCAATAAACATCATTGCATTTAAATCTTCATAGCAACAATAAACACCATGAACTATAATCTTTGAATACAATTAATTCTATATGTGTTTGACAAATATTTTATTCTTAAACGATATTAAATTTTGATGAATAGTTTATTCTTAAATGGAAAGACAACCCAATAATTGTCAATATGGCTCAATCCATTCAAGTTATTCATCTTATTACATTTAAATTGTCACAATATGGCTTAATTTTAATGTTTACTTCTTAATTTATGAAAGTGAAACTTAATCTCTCGCATTTTTACTCCTTAATTCAATGCCATCTTCTTGTATGTCACAAATATCAATGTCAACTTCATAAAAATATTTCTCTCTAAATGTGGCTATGTGACACACTCTTCAATGTAAACTATAAGACCAACTTCAAACAAAAAATATATTTCTCTTGACATCTCTGAAATAAAGTTAAGTTAATGGAAATCATTTTTTCACTTTTGAATCATGCTCCTATATCACATTGTTTTAGAGTGAACCTCTTAAAATATTACTATTAAAGTCTCTCATTATGCAATAACATTGAAGTTGAATTCAATGATATGCTTGATTATAACTCTCATAATGTGCCATTTTCTTTAACTCATCCTCCTATTTTGTTGCTCTTAAAATGGGACAATGTTTTATAAAATTTATCTTGACCATACTAAAAACTTATCCCAACGTTGCAACCTGACAAACATAGTAATATTGAAGTGTGACAAGCATAGTAATGTTTAAATGTGACGAACATAGTAATGTCGCAATCTCACAATCAATGCAATGTCGCTATGTGATGAACATTGCCCTGTTGTTGGAATCTGAAGAGCCATCCCTTTTGTCACAATGTGATGGACATAGTAATGTCGCATTCTGACAAACAATGTAATGTCACAATCTCATGAACATAGTGATCTTGCAACATGCAGAACATAGTAATGTTGCAAATGTGACGCAATATGATGAACATATAATGTTGTGACGCAATATGATGAACATATAACGTTGTGACGTAATATGATGAACATATAATGTTGCAATGTGACACAATATGATGAACATATAATGTTGCATGAACATTTAATGTGTTGCAATGTGACCAACATGTTGAAATGTGATGCAATATGATGAACATATAATGTTGCATGAACATTTAATGTGTTGCAATGTGACCAACATGTTGCAATGTGATGCAATATGATGAACATATAGTGTTGCATGAACATTTAATGTGTTGCAATGTGACCAACATGTTGCAATGGGACGCAAATGTTGCAACACATAATCTATTGCAATGTGATGAACATATAATGTTGCATGAACATTTAATGTGTTGCAATGTGACCAACATGTTGCAATGGGACACAAATGTTGCAACGTATAATATGTTGCAATGTGATTAACATATAATGTCGCAATGTGACACAAATATCATGTTGTCGCAATTTGATGCAAATATCCTTTCATCGCAATGTGACACAAATATCATGGCATCGCAATGCAACGACCATAGTATCATAGTCACAATGTGACAAACATAGAATTCTTGTCACATTCTAACCTTGTTGTCACAGTGTCATGAACATGGCCTCCTTGTCACAATGTGATTCAAATATCATGTCCTAAATGTGATGCAAATATCATGTCACCGCAATATGATGAAAATATCCTGTCATCGCAATGTCACACAAATATCATATCATCACAATGCGACAACCATAGCCTTCTTTTCATATTGGGACGAACATAACATTGTCCCAATTAATGCATTAAGGCTATGTTCAACCTAGACTATTTACTAAGGCTATGTTTGACCTAGGCTATTTAATAAGTCTAAGTATTAATACTTTAAATGTATTAGTATGGTCATTAAGGTCCTAATAATGTATTACTACTTTATTAATGTATTATTAAAATGTATTAGTGTATTAATACTTTAGCAATGTATTAATAAATTAATACAATACATTAGTAAAGTATTAATTAATTAATAAGTTACATGATACATTAATGAAAATCAATACTTTAATTTAGACATTACATTATTGTAATGATGCATTATTTATGTATTAATACTTTAATAATGTATTACTATTTTATTAATCTTTTAATGCACTAATACTTTACAATATACATTAAAGTATTAATGTCATTCGTAGTGATGGTCATGGCTAGCCATGATCTTCTACCCAAAACAATTGTCAAACATGGTTAACCATTGTGAACCATGCTCAACCAAGGTCAACCATAGTGAAGGTCATGCATACTGAAGTTCTAGGCAAGTTAACAATGGTCATGTTCAACAAAATTTAACATTGGTCATGGTCAACCATAGTGAACCATCGCCATTTCCAATTAATGTATTAATAATTTAATAATTTATTATTAATGCATCGTCCCAATTACTAACATAGTAATTTTGCAATGTGATGAACATAGTGGCATCACAATCTAAAAAACATAGTAACGTCCCATTGTGTCGAACATAGCCTTGTCATTACAATGTGACGAACATAGCCCCACCATCACAATGTGATTAACATGCCTTAGCATCAAACTATGATGAATATATACTTGTCATTGAAACATCATTAACATAGACTCGTCATCCCAATGTGACACAAATATCCTATCCTCATAATGTGATACAAATATCCCGTCATCACAATGTGATGAACATAGCCTTGTTGTCACAATGTGTTGAACATAGCCTTGTCTTTTCAATGTGACGAACATAGCCTCATCATTGCATTTTGATGAACATTTCCTTATCATTGCACTATGGCAAATAAAGCCTTATTATCACACTGTGAAGAACATAGCCCTATCATCGCACAATGAATAACATAACTTTATTGTCGCACTATCATGAAAATATCCTGCAATGTGATGAACATAGTGTCATCATCCCAATGTGATAAAAACATCATGTCCTCACAATGAGATGCAAATATTCTATCATCACAATGTGACTAACATAGCCTTATTGTCACTATGTGTCGAACATAGACTTGTCATTGCTATGTTCTAAACATACCCCTGTCATTGGAATGCCGCAATCATAGCCTTGTCGTTGCAATGTGATGAACATAGCCTTGTCATCACAATTTCACAAACATAGCTTTCTCACCTCTATGTGATGTACATATCCTTGTCATAGCCTCAACGTCACAATGTAACGAACATAGCCTCGTCGTTGCAATGTGACGAAAATTTCATGTCATCGCAATGTAATGCAAATATCATGTTTTCACAATCTGATGCAAATATCCTATCTTTGCAATGTGAGGACCATAGCCTTATTGTGGCTATGTGATGAACATAGCCTTGTCTTCACTTTGTGATGAACATGGCCTCCTTATTACATCATGACTCAAATATCATTCCATCACAATGTCACAAAAATATCATGTCATCACAATATGATGCAAATATCATGTCGTCCCACTGTGACAATGTTAATGTATCAAATAAATAATAAGTTATATGTTAAATTAGACATTAATGTATAAAAATTAGTTATTACATTACATTAGTAATGTGTCAACTAAATAATACATTATATTATACATGAATAAAAGTTTATACTTTAATTTATAATAAGTTATTAATGTATCAAATAAACAAGAGCTGCAAGGCAGCATAGTCCCTGCCTTTAACAGGTTTGAAAACAAGCAGACTAGCACTAAAAACACAATAATTTTATGACCTCGGCGATGTCAAAATGCAACCTGAGAAGTTATTGATTTATGACAAAATAAGTATATTTGGGCTGCAAAACAAAACATAATTAAACCCTGGAAACACCAATAAAGGAAGGAAACATAACATACATTCTAGGGACACTGGTAGAAATCTCAGGCCAGAAATTATCGACGAGCTTGTTATAAGTAGGAAAAACCTTGAACGCAAGAAATACTTTAGTTGAAGAGAAACATATTTCCATAATACGCATGTGCATTAAAAGTAGCATAGATTTACATAATACAATGTTGCAACTTGTACACAAACTGAATCCTCATGTATGTTGCATTTAAGGAACATATAGAAATCCAACTCTTTAAACCTATAGTATCCAATTCCATGAAAAATGTTTATCATCCCCTATGCATTAATTTTCTTGTCACAAACCATCACATCCTAATAGATGACAGGAGATCGACTACTAAACTGAGGAGGTCACAGTTGTACTTCCTTTCATTTGAAATGGAACCAGTACGTTTGTTGTTAACTAGATTTTAGATAAAATTAAACCAAAAAAATATGAAAAAACCAAAACATTTTGTACTTTAAATTGTGAAAATCTGTGTGGACAAATCCCATAGAAAACAATCAAGATTTGATTAGTGAGATCAAATCCCATAGAGAACAATCAAGATTTGAGATCGTCTAATGAAGCGATAAAGAAATGCCAACTTAAACTACCAAATGCTCTCATAGAGATTCTCCTTTCTGAAAATGGCAAAGGCGTTTCATGCAATACATGATCACTGTTTAGAAAGATGGGCATACTCTTAAGAACATGGTAAAATTCTTCCTTGAACCGATGAAAACTGTTCCCTAATATAATAATATTATTCAAATTGTTAGGCATCCAATTTTCTTCCAAGGCATTAGCAAACAGATCAATCGGATAGTGAGGCATGAAAAATAGCATGAGTTTGTCCACCTTCCATATGCCATTTTCGTTAACAAAGAGACAAGTATAGTTGAAGGAATTTATAGCCATTCGTTTGATTGGAGACAGGACTGGATCGTACACCAGGATATGAGTCACCCATTGAAATCTCTCTCTTAATAAAATCACTAAACTTAATTGCATGTGATTATGATCCAAAGACCAAACCACTTCATCAAAATCTATTTTTCCAAGGCCATAGAGAACTAGTTGTAATTGTGAATGATCTGGGTCTATTGCTATCAACCTTTTTATTCATTCAACCATTTCTGAGTCTTGCATTTGATGCTCAAACTATTCATAAAGAGAATAACTCTCCAACTTTTCTAGAGTAAGATGTATTTTTTTTGTTATTGCATTAGCTTCCGTATTACCTTCCATACTATTATCCTCCTCCATATGAAATCGTCAGTCCAACTGCTATAGATCTGACCCAAAACAATATGACAAAGAAGCCAAAAATGAGTCAAACGAAAACAATATTCCTTCAATTAAGTATTTATAGATGAAAGATCTAGTCTTAATCGACCTAATCAACAACTAACTTAGAAAATGAAGTTCTAACAACATAGTCTAAACGTTTAGACTTCTATATATTTATTAAACGTTTTTACTTTTATAGATTTCATAAAGGACCAATCAATCTTATGGGGTATATCAATTCCTAAGAGTAATACATTCATCGTGGATGACAGAGAGTTTTCAAGATTGGCTTAAGGGCGCAGACCGTCGCCAAAAACAGAAGGATGGACTGGTGACCATCCTTACGATCTTATATCAAATGAGTAGGGGCACCTTGGATGCACAATCCAAATGTGTGGACCCAAGGGGAGTTGTCTCTAAGATTTGTAAATGATGTAAGCACGAACTGTTGGATGACTTGGGGTGTCGAGACAGGACCAAACTGACCGGTTCCATTTCAAATGAATCCAACCTTATCTGCACACAAATGATAAATTACAAAATCTTAACTATACAAAATGACATAATAGAATCAAAGAAATGAGGAAATCATGGCCGTATGAACATGATAGAATAGGAGTAGTGCATACCAACTTTGTGTTTCGGCCGCCCATATGGATCTCTTTGCATGCCAACCTGTAGTTTTGTGAATGAAAAATGGTTAGCTCATCCACATTTCAGTGTTCATAGATGAATCAGAAATCATAATTCTTATTGACACATCTCTCTCACACAGTCAGGGCCCAAGCTGTCATGGAGGATGCTAGAAGCCAAGCTATGTGTAGTCCAAACCTGGAGATGATGGAGTTCTAAAAGGCATGAAGAAGTTCCTACTACAACAACTATCAAAGAAAAGATAACCATGAATCTTATAAGTTCATTCCCCATTGGAAAATACACTGGAGAAAATACCACATGATGATCTTTTCCAACCTGCAATTTAGTCATAGAATCAATCAGCAAAACACTCCATGGTATAAAATCACAAAAACATATTATGCATACAAGTAATAAGTACCAATAGAGTAAGTGTGGTCGAGGGCGATGTTGAGCGCCCATCCGTCAATAATAGCCACAGTCACAAACATTCATAAATTCAGCAGTAGGAGAAACCACACTAGGGACTTCACCACTCCCAGTGCCATTATAATTGTAATACTTTCTCTGCTCTACCTGTAGGGACACTGGTAGAAATCTTAGGCCATAAATTATGGAGTGTGAGAATGGGATGGTGTTCGTTCAACATGGCCAGCAACCCACTGGCCGAGCTCATTGCAACAACTACCATGATTGATTTGTGTCGCTATTAATCACGCCTACACCTGCCTCTTTTACGAACTGATCAAACCCTCGTAGTATATGCTGAAAATTCTTGTACCACTGCATATCTGAGTCCCCTAGTTGTGTGATATGAAATATTGGAGGAAGGGTACTCTAATCTAATGGCAGATACTTCTGTGTCTGAAATGGATGCTCACGTGGGCAATTAGTGGAAACGAATGCCAAAATTATCAGGATTCCATCCCTGAACGCGATGGTGAGCTTGATGGATATGAGAAGATGTACTACGGGTGAAGAAGGCGGTGGGTGAGCTCGTGAACTAGGCTAAGGTGCCAGGTGACTAAAGTCTAAGAAGGTTGTGTAGGGGATAAGCTCTCTGAACGAGGTAGAGGGCTCGGACGACGAGGAAAAGTTACACGTAGCAAGGGCAGGACATTGACAACAATACGAGCAAATCCTAAATTTGATCAAGATCATATTGTAAATATTAATGCTCGTCGTCACCCTAGCAATAACACTTTAAAGTGGAAAGCCAATGGGAAAACAAAAAAATGAAAATTTTTAATTTATTTTAATCTTAATAAAAGAACTATTGAGGTTTTCCTAAGTCGAACATTGTGAATCCAGGAAAAATTTAAGTCAACCATAAAACTAATACGTGGTCAATGAGAGACTCATTGCTATAGTCCTGCTGAAGACATAGACTAATAATAAGTTATATGTTACATTAGACATTAATGTATAAAAAATAATTATTACATTACATTATTAATGTGTTAACTAAATAATACATTATATTATACATTAATAAAAATTTATACTTTAATTTATAAAAAGAAATAATTATTACATTACAATATTAATGCGTCAACTAAATAATACATTATTTATACATTAATAAAAATTTATACTTTAATTCATAATAAGTTATTAATGTATCGAATAAATAATAAATTATATGTTACATTAGACATTAATGTATAAAAAATAATTATTACATTAGATTATTAATGTGTCTACTAAATAATACATTATATTATATATTAATAAAAATTTATACTTTAATTTATACATTATATTAATGTAATAATGTATTAATACTTTATTATTTAATTTCTGTACTAATATTGTATTAAAGTCTTAATGTATTTATTAAAAATGTATTAATGTATTAATTAATTAGATTAATATATTTTAATATACTTTAATGTATTAATGTTATTTATAGTTATGACTATAAGAAACTATAATTATAGTTAGCCATTGTAAACCACCATCAATATAGATACTTTAATAATGTATTATTACTTTCTTAATCTTTTTATTAAAGTATTATTACTTTAATAATGTATTTATACATATATTATTATTTTAACAATGAATTAATTACATTATACATTAATGTATTAATACTTTAATTTATAAATTATAGTAATGTAATATTAATATTTTAATAATGCTTTACTCAATATATTATTACTACTTTATTAATATTACTTTATTAATGTATTATTAAGGTTGTCTTTATTAGTGTGTTGTGTATAAATTAATAATGTATTAATTAATTAATATATTTAAAAATGTGTTAATGTATTTATTTATTAATATATTACACTATTAATGTATACATTAATTAATACATTATCAATTAATTCATTATCAATTTATGAGTCAATTAAAATGTTAATTAATAATTTAATTTATATACATTAATACATTATATTTATATATTAGTGTAAAGTATTAATTAATTAACACATAAATGGTCATAAATGGTGTCCATTTGTCTATATCAACCACTTTTATAAAGTGGTTGTATTTTAAATTTAATTTTTTTTTTGGAAACTTTAATATAAAAATTCTTTATGACTGTGTTTATTAATATTATTTTTAATGTATGGATATTTATTAATCTATTAAATTAATAATATTTTAATACTCCATTAATTTGTTTTCATAATTTATAAATATATTTATTACTTAACTATTTTTTTAATGATTAATGTAATAATGTATTATTATTATTAATGGATTTCTTCATTAATATAATAATGTAGTAGTTTAATATTTGTTTTCATGTAATATTTTTTTATACTTTACCAATTTACTAATATTTTAATTTATTTATACTTTAACCATCTTTTAATGTATAATGTAATAATGTATAAATTAATTAATACAATATATTAATAAGGTATTTATTAATTAATATGTTACATTTATATATTACATTAGACATTAATTAATGTGTTGATAGTTACTTTATAAAATGCATTCGTTATCTTTATACATATAATAATAATAATAATCTATTTTTAAGGTCACGACCAAGCCACACCAAATTGGTGTATCAGACCCCCTTGTTTGTGGGATACCTCCTCCGGATTTGAACTTGTGACCTCTTAAGAGGAAACACATGTTCTTAACCATTAGGCCCACTCAAGTTGTATAATATTAACATGATAATGTATTTTTCTATTACCATTAATAACATACTAATGTATTTTTCTATTATTATATTAATTAATTGATTATTTATATATTTATTAATTAATATCTTATTACTTTCGTACATTTATGTAATATTATATCAATGATCAATATATTTATATATTATTAATGTATTAGTACTTGATTAATATATTTAACAATCTATTTATACATACTAATGTATTAAAAAACTACTTAATTAATTAATTAATGTCACATTATTACTTTGTTTTTTTTAATGTTTTTAGTTTAGTTTTACTTTCTTATTATCACATGCTTACTTTATTGATGATGATGATGATTTATTATTATTATTTTGTTATGTCGTGTTTTATTTCTCATTAGTTAATTATACTTTATTATCAATTATTAATAACTATTTTATTTATTATTAATATCAATTAATAATTAAAAAATAATTTATTATTAATTAATAATTTTTAATTGTTAGTTATAATTAATTAATTATTAACAATTAAGTAATTAATTATTATAGTTTAATAAATTGTTAATAATTAGTTAAAAAAAGTAAAGGTAATTATTTATTATTTATTATTTATTTGTTACATTTAAAATGTATTATTTTATTAATGGTTATTTCAAGCATGTAAAAAGTGGTTGATATAGGTCAATATCCGCTTTTTTCCACTTTTTTCAATTAATAGTGTCTATCAATATATATCAACCACTTCTTACATAAAAGTGATTATTACTAATAGTTATTCCTTTTTAATTTTTTAATAAGTGACAATATCAAAATATCCTTAAAATCTCAATCTATTTCCTACATTTTAAAGTAAATATCCATTATATTCTAGAAGATCCACATATTTTATGACTTATCTTTTGCCACCTTATTTTTATATGCTTAAATAATAACTTCATAATTTTTATAAAACCATAGCTACGATAGTATATATAAAGTGACTATTAGATAAAATTGAGTACACTCTAGCAGTTGTAAATAAAGGAGAAAAATGAATGTTACATGAACTAGCTCTACTCACATACTAGCTCTAAGAACTAACCGTGAACTTCGAGCTAAGACATTAAATCATACTTTAAGGAAAGCTTTAATAAATATGAAGTGACCATGATGAATTTCAAATTCTGGATTGTAAATTAATTCGGCAGAGACCCTTACAAATTCTAGTTCCCAAAATTATTGAATGATTCTTCAACAACCATATGAAATTCAATCAAAAATCAATTTGAATGCTACAACGTCATTATAATTATTAATTCCCAGATTGCAACTAAATATGCAACATTTGTATTGAAATTCAATTCAGGGTTTGCAATAAAATATCAGCGAGACAAATTCCAATCTCCAACTTTGTAAATTGAATTACAACGACTAAGCGAAATTTGAAATTCCGAATTTATAAAACTTTACAGGTACAAAACAAATTCCTAAATCAAGGTATGTTATTTAAGTTGGAAACGATTTACTGGTTTTTAAAATTCTGGATTGCAGATATCCTGACAACGATCCAACAATTTACAGAGACACGATTTAATTCTACAACGTCCATAAAATTAAATTTGAAATTGCAAACTGAATCTTCAACGACTAATTAACCCCAAATTCGAATTGCTTATAACATAACAATGACTATATAATAACTAAATTCCAGAAATTGCTAACTAAATGCATATCACTTGACAACAACCTACGATTTTTGTTCCAAAAATTGCAAATTAAAATTTGCAACGACCATGATGAAAATTCCAACTATCGGATTGACAAATAACTCCTGTGGTGACCAAATGAAATTTAAATATTCGAATTGGTAAAACTTTACAACGACCCACTGATTTCCTAAATCCGGATCTGGAATTAAATTTTACAGTGACTATGTGTAATTCAAATATTTTTTTTTTTTTTGAAATTACAATAACCCTTACAATGGCCATACGAATTGCTAACGTTTCGAATTGCGATTAAGTTATACCAGTCCCTACAATTTCTATTTCAAGTTTTGCACAAAATTTTTACAGTGACTCAACGGTATACAAGCTCCGGATTTACAATAAAATTTGCAACGACCCTACAAATTTAGTTCCAGCAAGCAACTAATTACGCAACAATCAAATCGAAATTCAATTCTCTAAATTTCATGTTAGTCTCGCACCGATTCACAAAATTCTAATGTACAAATTTACTCTTATTACAATTTAAACTTCAGAAAATAAAATACCGGCACCAATGAGGATGGAGATTTGAAGATGACTTTCAGAAATTTACGCTTCTTCTTTATTCCAGCTTGTTAATCACACATACTTCACTCATGACTTCAGAAAATAAAATACCGGCACCAATGAGGATGGAGATTTGAAGATGACTTTCAGAAATTTACGCTTCTTCTTTATTCCTGCTTGTTAATCACACATACTTCACTCATGCCTTCTAGTCAGTGTTACGGGTACTTTTCTTCCCCCTTAGCCTCCTGAGCTGCAAAGGGGCCACACACAAGAAAACATAACACAATAGCTCTAATTATTGCGCCACGAGGAAAAGATTCCACTCTTTCTCAAGCTTGGAATCCCAACTCTCACAAGTAAAATACAGTCCACAAAATTTAGGCTAACATTACCAAGAAAAGTGAGATCCATTTCCCTTCTACCACATTTGTTTTATAGAATAATCTCCATTGACACATGTCCTAATGCACAATTAATTATCTTTTTAATTAATGTAATTAGGATTATTCACCCACACACTTATCACACTCTTCCTGAGTTACACAACTAATTGCCCTTTTTTATTTTATTTAAAAATACAATTTTCCTCATATCCCCCTATGTGTTCCTATTTTCGCTCTTAGTTGTCCCTTAGTTCCCCAAATTCTCATTTATTGAGTGTCTCTTAACAAGATCTTAGTTAGAGTTGGATTATGAATATTCTTCTAGTTAAACTTAGTGATAGTTTGACTCAATATACTACTCTATGTATACACCTATTCTCTCATATAATTATTTCTTTCAATTTTAAAAATCTGTTTTATTAATTTCGTGCACACTTGTGCCATTTATCTAATCTGTAAAATTTATTCCCCATTTTTCTAGAGTTTGAAATTTTCTCAAATATTTTATCTTATGTCATAGTTCAATTAGTCATTTATTTAAATTTTAGACTTAGACTTAGTCTTAGACTTAGGCTTAGGCTTTTGCTAGGATTTTGATTTATAATTTACTATTTTAATTAGTTATTTTATTCTAACAAGGTCTAACCATTTCAATGTTTTCTAGGCCACCTAGATTTATTGACTCATGTTTTTAATTACGTGACATGCCCTTCAAGACGCACCTTCATGCTCCAAGGGTGCCACTCATCTTTGCCATGTTTTGGAAATTTGTCCGACCCTTCAGGTCAACACTCCATTCGGTCGACCTTGTGAGAGATTGAGGGCTTCTATGGAATAATGACTATGCCTTATTACGTGACCCTTAGAAATATTTGTGAGTGACTCACTTAGTCCAACCTTACGACATCATGGACCTATTGAACTAGGTAATCGTTAACCTACAATTCATACCACGGTGGGAGTATGGGTAGGTTGTGATAGGGACACTACCACACCTCTCTCTCAAATGTTTGGTTTCTATGCATGGCCCCCTTACTCCTTATGTGAGGAAGATTAGCAAGCATCATCAAGCATGCATCCACTGAAAATAAAAATGTCAATACTCCATATACATAAATCATACTGAAATTAATCATATATGATCTGTGCGTTAAGTGAAATACTCAATCAAAATATAATACACTCCCTGACTCAATTCGGAGTCCAAGAAAGTCCATTGATACCATCATCATCCGTAATATGTCATGTATCTTGAAAACTTAGAAGAACTCGTTAATAATATCTACCAATGCATATATAACTGAAAATAATAATGAATCATAATACATCATCATCATCATATATAAATCATAATCAAAATGAAATCATAATGCAGCATAACCGAATCGCTTGCACACAAGTGTCCTCAAAGAATAAGTCAATATAAATGTGTTTAGTAGAATGGGATATTACACTATTGCATATCATACGATGCTTACTCAATTTACCCAAATCCATCTCAAAAAGGGGGAAAGAATCACAAATTTCATTTTACGATTCTTTAAAATGTTGAACTAAATTGTGGAAAGGCAATGCCAAAATGATTCTATCATATTTAGATGTTATAACAATGAAAATCCTTCAAATGTGAATTATGCAATTAGAGATTCACAAATAACCGATTTGAATGAAGAAATCTAGAAAGAAACATAAGTAGAAGAATACATGTTAGAGACTGATGTTGATCCTAAGATTATTCTTGGGAAAGTATAAACAAAAATAACTAGTCTGTCAATATCACCCCAAGGACCATCTACTTCCATAAGTTCTCAGAATTAAGCATTTGAGGGGGGAATTATCTAAGGTGTTCCCCCTAATATGAGAAATGTTGTCGGAACTTCCCAAGAAATTAAAAAAAAGATAGAGATTTCTTAAATGAACAGAAAAATTATACAAATGCAGAATGATATAACTAGACTCAAGAGAGGTGAAAATATCATTCCACCAAATCCAAATATGAGAAATCCATTATCTGATCAAAGAGTGAGAAATTATAGAATTGAATAACATAGACCAAGATCACCCAGAGTTCCAAGTCCAAATGTTGTTTTGCTAGAAGAAATCGTAGAAGAGAAAAAAATTGAAAATTTTGATCAAGAAACAACCATTAACCAAGACAAAGTTTTGGAATCAGTAAAAATGGATGAAATTTCATCATCTTTTTATATTTTTTTATGAAAAAAAGAATCTTAAGTATATTCACAAGAGAATGTTGTTAAGAACAGAACTCAAGTAAATAAATTCAAGAAAAGGGAACAACCTAAAAAAGAAAAAGTAAAATCTAACAGTTCAAAGCCAGGGAAACAACAACATGTTGTTAATCAGATAAAGACTCCATTGCAAATGAATTATAACCTGGTTGATGATTTAGATAAAATCTAAATTATTTTACCATTCATGGAGGTAGTAAAGATACCTCAACAAAGGAGAATC
The DNA here is from genome assembly GCA_010110895.2 of Picea sitchensis. Taxonomy (NCBI): domain Eukaryota; kingdom Viridiplantae; phylum Streptophyta; class Pinopsida; order Pinales; family Pinaceae; genus Picea; species Picea sitchensis. The sequence continues at coordinate 76,247 of SNQJ01S0019582.1, forward strand.
TTTTGAATATATTGAATGATACAAAAATTCAAGAATAGAGGTAGATGTGATGAACATAAGGCAACAATAGAACATTGCATTAGTAAGGTCGAGGGGCAAAGTACCACCATTTTATATATATTTATAAAATCATTATTTCACAATAAATAATTGTTTTTTCGATAGTGGAGCCACTAACAATATCATGCCACTATTAGTGATGGAATTCCTTGGAATGGAATGTATGACATACTATGAAATTGGGGAAATCTTTTATGCCATTTTTTCAAGAAAAGTTCCATCTTGTGGAGAAATTAAATATTTGTGCGCATGGATAAGTGCAACACCTCATATGAAAATATTCTTTATTATCATAGTGGTTGATTTTCGTCCATCATATGGTGACCAATGTCTTGGGAAGAGATTGGTGATCATTAATTGGAGGTTATATAATGAATGATGGAAGTTGCATGATGCTTCCAAATAAAAATGGAACAATGATCAAAGTTCCCCAAGAGTACAGAAAGTTATTATCATTCAAGAAGAAATAAAAATAAATGATGAAAATATATGTTGATTGTGGAATTTGAAATTATATTATTTTAGTACACAAGCAATAATCCACTTAAGCAAGATGAAGAAATGTATTTGCAAGGTTTTTGAAAAATGTCATTTGATGGTGCTTTTTTAAATCTAGAACTAGAGTTTGTATTGTTTTCAAAAGTCCTCAATCTGGTATCTACCCACATGCTATCAAAAAAAAATTTCCTTGTATCATTAATAAAGTTGAATATGGAGCATTTATCCAAATATAGATTATTCCCCTTTAAATGAAAGTAGAAAATATGGTGGTGACTGGTGATTCAGAATTGGTTATCAACCATATCAAGAAAAAATACAGAATCAAGAAAGAAAGATTGAAACATTATGCAAGAAGAGTATGATAACTCATGGATTCATTTAACTCTTTTAATATATACTTTTTTCCTCGATAAAAGAATAAAAAAATTGATTCACTGAAAGTAGTTGCATCTCTCTTTAGTTCAGATGATTCTAAGAATCAAAGTATTTTTCATGCCAAGAAAATATTTCGGCCTTCAATACTTGATAATCAAGAGTATTGGAATGTTTTTGAAAATTATGAACATATTGAAAACTTCCTCACAAACCATGATTCAACATTATCATATGATTCAGAGGAAAGCCAAGATTCTCAGAAAGAACTTTGTGATCAAAATCTGATAGTCTCTCCTAAGAATTATGTCAGTTTGGAATCTCTTTTTTCAAGAGATGACCAAAAAAATATGTTTCATTCAAAAGAGTAATCGTGAATTAGGAAGGTTCAAGATACACATAAAATCGATATTGGTACACCTGATTCTCCAAAATACATATATCTTGTTACTAGTTTCACCATTGAATAAATAGAACAATATACATTGTTATTCAAAGAATTTCAGGATATTTTTGCTTGGAGTTATGACGATTTAAAGGAATATGAAAAATATATCTTCCAACATGTTATACCACTAAAAGAGGGACCAAATCCTTTCAATAAAAATTTGAGAATGATAAATCCCAAGTTGAAGGCCTTAGTAAAGATGGAGTTGGAAAAACTAAAAAAAGTTAGTATAATTTTTTCAATCAAACACTCAGAATAGATTTTGAATCTTGTGGTAGTAAGAAAAAAATGGATAAGTATGTATTTATGTCGATTTTAGAGATCTCAACCGATAAAGTATTAAAGATAACTACCCACTCCCAAATATGGAGATGTTATTGCAACAGGTCATTGATTCTGCACTAATGTGTATGATGGATGGATTTTTTGGATCTAATCAAGTTCCTTTGAATGAGGAAGATATACTAATGACTATTTTCATTACACCATGGTGAATGCATGCTTATGTTATAATTACATTTGGATCAAAGAATCCATGTGAAACTTTCCAAAGAACGATGGACCATGATTTTGAATATCTAATTGGAAAATTTATGGCAGATTACCTATATGATTTGATAGTTCATTCAAAGCTAAGGGAAATACATCTCAAAAAAGTCTTTGAGAAACACAAAATGTATGGAAATTATTTGAATATGAAGAAATGTATGGTTTCCATATCAGAAGGAAAGTTCTTGGGTCATGTTGTGAGTAAAGAAGAAATATACATTGACCAAGAGAGAATTAAAGCAATAAATGAACTAAACCCACCTACATCAGGAAAATGAGTACAATCTTTCTTTGGAAAGATAAATTTTATTTGTAGGTTTGTCCCAGATTATGCTACAATTGTCAAGCCAATAAATACATTGTTGAAGAAGGATAATAAATTTGAATGGACTCCAGATATTCAAAAGGATTTCACAGAAATTAAACATGCCATTACTACTTCCCCTGTTCTTGTCAGGTCTAACTTTGATAAAAAATTCATATTATACTCATTTTATCCAAAGGAAACCATTGCCTCAATCCTTACCCAAGAAAATGAGAAAGAAAAATAACTTCCAATTGCTTTCATGAGTAAGACCTTACACGATTATGAACTAAATTACTCAATAATAGAAAATCAAGCTCTTTCCCTGGTTAAGTAAATAGCTCATTTTAGGACCTATATCTTATCAACTCACATCATTGCTTATGTTCCACATTCACGAGTAAATATTTTTATTAATCAACAACTCGGAGAGGGTAGATGGGAAAATTGGTTAGTAAAAATTCAAGAATATGATTTAGATATTAAACTTTTGAAAGTTGTCAAGGGGCATGGATTATGTAAATTCATGATGGGAATTGAAGATGTGACCATTTCTCCCCCCAATATAATTGATTATGTCTTATAGGGAACATTTTTAGCAACATCATAATGGTATAAGGACATAATATTCTATCTTAAATCTGACCAATTTCCTCTTGAAATGTATTCTGAAGAAATGAGAAACTTGGATATGAAAACTAATCATTATGTACAGGTCTCGAGAGTTATTTTCTGAAGAAATTTTGATGGAATTCTATTAAGGTATTTAGATTACCAAAAATCCAAAGAAATACTCCAAGAATTTCATAGTGGGGTTTGTGTTGGACATTTTTCGCTAGCTGTAACTACTCATAGAATAATTCAGGTTGGTTATTATTGGCCAACTATGTTTAAATATGCTTATGAAATTATTCAAAAATTCCTTCCATGCCAAACATTTTCAGGGAAAATGAAGACGGTTGCAATTCCATTACAGTGTATAACATTAGAGAAACCATTTTCAGCATGGGGGCTAGATGTCATTCATCTAATAAAAACAAAGTTGAATAAAGGAAATTCTATATTATCACAGAAACTGACTATTTTACCAAGTGGAAAGAAGTTGTTTCTTTAAGAAATGTTAACCCAAAACATTTGATCCTTCTCCTAAAAGAAAATATTCTATCTGGATTTGGTGTACTAGAGAAGTTCATAATAGAAAATGGTTGAATCTTCATCTTTTCAAATTTTACGAATTTTTGTGGAGAATATGGAATCATCATGGGATAATCATCCAACTATTACCCATAAGGAAATGGTTTGGATGAGTCAACAAACGAAAATTTAATTCATATTCTAAAAAAGATAATCAAAGCTAACCATAAGAACTAGCACAAGAAATGGATAGATGCACTCTGGGAGAGATTCCTTTCTCCAAAGGATAGTACTGGACATTCCTCGTATACCTCAGTATATAGAAGAGAAGAAATACTACCATTGCATTTGGAATTGAATGCTTTAGTCTTGGATAGAATCAATAATGATGAAGAATAATAACCAATGCACAAAATATATCATGAAATTTTGCAACTAGAAGAACAAATATAACAATTAATAATGGAAATAAACAAAACAAAACTGTAACGTCCCACTGTCACGTCAACACACTACGTACAACAGGTCAAATTTTATTTATTTATTTTTAAACTACAAAAGGAAAATAAAACAACAATAAACCTGGTGCTCGAGGAGTCATTCACGAAACTCATCATATAACATAATGTTTCCATTTGCGCAGGCAGTCTGGTGTGTACTACAATCATTTGTTAAAAAATTCATGGCACCAAAATTTGTTAAATCCTCAATCGTTACCATTGATGATGCACACAATGGTTGTTAACCCATCACATGACCACATAAGTGAAGGCATAGAGTGAACGACTATACACACAAGTGGTGTAAGGAAAACTAGATGCAGACGTAATTTAATCATCACCTAGAGTTGAGGTGCGAGAGTATCATCAGTTAATTCATTGTGAAAGATCTAAGGTTTGACCTTCAATCACAACTTAAAAACTTATCACAAGTGAGTAGTCAAAAGCCTCTAAAATCATTCCTTACATCACGGTTTTGTTGCGTGCAAGGCGTTTAGGGACTAACCTCACTTATGCTAAAATTTCTCGCGCAAGAACTCTAACTTCTAAACCATATCATCATCAACATGGCTATGCAAGAAGATATAACCCACAAATCATAAGGAATCAATTAAGCTCGGTGCAAAGGCATTCGTCATTTAAATTGGTGCATGCATTACAGCTGATGCGGCAACTCTTTGTTACTGCAGTTTTGGTGTGCAACTGCATATATCCAATAATAGTGGTGCCACGACATTAATTTCTAAGCTAGTCACCATCGTACAAGGTGACCAATGTTAGTGACAACCTAGAGTGAGGCATCCTTTAATAGGGTAACATACCATTCCACAAGTGACAAGGGGTATTGCCCCAACCATAAAGCGTTGAAGGTGCACTTAAGGTGAATACAACCATAAGCCACATGGCACAAGTTAAAAATAAGCTTACGTCTTAAAGTTCAACATAGAAATTGTTTGGATTCAAGCACAAAAGAATTCCATCATTTATGTATATAATAATAGTGAAAGTGAATACCTTTATTTATAATTATAAAACAATGAAGGTGAAATCGCCCCCCTTTGGTTTAAGGGTGAACGCCAACCGTATACAACAAAATTTTGAACAACCTAATTAGCAAAGGAAGAGAAAATATGACTGTCATTCATTATTAAAAATTTTGTTGTCATCCATAGTAAAAATGCATCATTGTCGTTCACCTAAAACATGCTGTCACTCACACCTATACACGTTGTCATTCACATAAAGATTCACGTTGTCAATCACCAAGGTTTACGATGTCATTCACATAAAGATTCATGTTGTTAATCACCAAGGTTTACGCTATCATTCACCTAAAAATAAGTTGTCAATTACAATAACAAAAGACAACACACATTCACGCAACTGATGACCCGCTGCCTATGATAAGACACAAGTGTGATCATGAAAACAGATCATCTAACATCACTGGTCTACAATTCAATTCGTTGATTATTATAATTAATTTGATGTTTGTGTATACTAAGATTGTCATCTAACCTTAGTAATTAAGATTGTTGTCTATACTTAATTCAACCCTATTAGGTCGCTAACCATATGTATATACATATATTGGCCATTAATGCACATAAAATTGCCCTCAGTCTTGTTACCTTTGCAACCAATGTGTATATAAAAATCGCTATCAATGCACAAATAAATTCGAAGTCATATTACATGTACATCATTGGCCAAAAATTTGAATTTGTTTGGATCATAATGTTGTCTATCAAGTTATATTATATAACAAAACCAAAAATGACATTGTTATGCATGCTAACCGCTATAAAAAAACATACACAACGTAGGAATAATATGCTACAACAATATCGTTACCCAAGATGTAGGGAATACAACGCTACCCATTTACACAGAAATGCACAGTAAATACTCCCACCATTACAGACATACAAGCAATAATTTCAACAACCAAATATAGAGTCAATGCAAAAATCAATCGTGGTCCTTCATAAATTTATGGGATACCTCTTTTGAATACAACCTAATCAATTTCGTGATGTGAGCATGATCCAAAGAGAAATGGAACCGCTTAAAAAAAAACTTCGATTGAATTTTCTAGAGTTAGGCTGAGTTAGCACTCAATTACACATGATAAATTCACTATGTTAATACATAAATTCGGGTTTTTCAAAAGAGATAAATTGAAGAAAAAATACTTAGGTGGGAATCATTGTATGCATTAATTAATCACGTGATAATTACTAAGGCATATACCAAATCACTGTCAAGCATCACTTAAAACACAGTCACCCTTTGTAAACAATAATTTAATGGAATCCTGGGTAAATCGTGGTTAAATGAAAAATGCAGGTATGAAATACCATTCAGAAACGCAACGAAAATAATTAAAACACAGTCAGGTAAATCTGTAACTACGCTATGGGAGCACGCTGTCGAATTTGCTTGATGTAACTTCGATGGCAATTCATGGAAGAACAAACGCTGAGTAAATTTTCCAACGAAAAGCAATAATTTGCAGAGGAAAAATTATAGTCAAGGTATTAAATTGCAGAGAGAAGATTTGCCAGTTTGAAGGGATAAAATTTTAGAGTAAAAAGATAAAGTAATTCATCCATCAAGACTAGGTAAAATGCAGAGTTAAAAATTAGGGGATAGGAATGAAAACAATGGAAGAGTTACTCAACACAAGAAGGTGCAACGACCATCAATCAACCACGAACAATCAATAGGGGTAGACGATTGGGCAACACATCCTTCGCTCATCATCCATGCACAAAAATGTAGGGCATTAGAATCTATAGGTCGCTATGCACCAAAGTGACGATCGTTGATTCGGCTCCTGGCCGACTACTCAAGCGTGGACTGACGAACTAGGGATGAGGAAGAAGGAAAAAACACAACTCTTCATAACAATCAATAATGCCAATAGGACAGTCACAACATTAAGGGATTGAATGCTAAGGGAATCAAGTCAAGTAACGAGCTTAAGGCTATGGGAAATTAAGTTATCAATTAAATTTCTAAGTCAAACAAGTTCTTTACACAGTTAAAAGTACATAAACGAAAGCATAAGGTCATAATAATCTACCATGCAGAATAAAAACAAACGTACCGTAGCCCAAGATGATAGATCTAAGTCATTGTCCCGCGTGCTCTGTGCAACTCCTGCTTGTCGACAAATGAGACTTCACTAATACCTCCCATCCAACGGTAGGTGTACTCTTCTTCCCACTTATCCCCTGGAGCCACAAAGGGGCCACACACACTAAACCAGAGAACAAGTAGCTCCCAACTCGCCTCGCAAGGCCGAGCTACCACTCCTCAGTGAGTTGGGTATCCCAACTCCCACAAGATAAGTCAATCAAGTCTACAATTCTGCAGCGTAACGTTACGAATAACAGAGGACATCCATCCTTCTCCTCCTCCCTCCTTTATATAGAATTTCTAAGTCACTTCTTTTCCAAATTCCCATTTAATTTATTGTTTAATAATTTAATTCAGAAAAATCCTCCCCGTACACATATCACCCATCCCCTTCGTTGCACCATACATTAATTTCATTAATTATTTAGTTACTCCTATTTCCCTCACCCACCTAAAATCATTCCTAGAATCGCTCCTAGCTGTACCCATATTCCCTTACACATTTTAATGACTTAGCCCTTGACTAATTTACTAGTTGAGTTCAATTTAGAAAGTTCTTAAAGGCAAGATTCCTTACTAAGTTAGTCATTATGTTTTTTTTGTTTTTTCTCTTAAGTTTCCCTTTCTCTTTATGTTTCCCCCTTTTTCCCTTAGTTTCCTAATTCTTTTAAATTTCCCTCTTTCCCTTTTTATCTAAAACTCAAATTAGCAAGTGTAGAAAATTATCTTTTTCCCCTTTACCTTTTTAATTAATAATTTTTTTAATTAGCATATGTAACAAAACAATCATTTCCGTTTAAAAATTTAATCCCCCAACGTAATTTAATTTTTAAAAATTAATTGAATTTCTTACCCCATTTTTAAATCTTTCTTGTCACATTATTAGTTCTAAGGACATCTAGGTTTATTCACTTATTAGTTAACAATGCGATGTGCCCTTCAGGATGCACTAGGTGCTCCAAGGATGTCAGTCGCCTCATTCTTTTTCCCTTGCACGACGTACCCTTCAGGATGCACTACGTGCTCCAAGGGTGCCACTCGCCTCTTTCTATTTTTCTTGCACGACGTGCCCCTCAGGATGCACTACGTGCTCCAAGGGTGCCACTCACGTCTTGACTGACTTGGTAGACATCAAAACCCCCTATAGTCAATACTCCACCAACGGATATTGTGGGAGACTAAGCACCTCTAAGGAATAAGGCCCCTGCCTTATTGCATGCCCTTTAGAATCATCGTGAGTGATTGTCATAGTTTTCCCTCATGGCATCATGGGTCTTCTTGAACTAGGAAATCGTTAACCTATAGTTCAAGCCATGATGGGAGTTCTAGTAGGTTGTGGCAAGGCTGTTGTCCACACCTCTCCCTCAACATATTTGGTGTCGTGCGTGACCCCTCTACTCCACATGTGAGTTCGATCGACAAGCTATCATCAGCCTCCATCATCAATGAATCATGTCATAAATATAATCAATCATCATAACATCTAATCAGATGTGCATATGTCATATCAACAATAATAAAAACCAAATAGTCCACTCCCTAACTCAATCCAGAGTCCAAGGGGTTTCATCGATGCCTCTGCATCCTTGAGGTCCAAATTCCTGCACACTCAGGAGAACCCAGTCAATAGCACCTTTCTATGTCAATACAACAAAATAATATGTCATCATATGCATAATGCCTCATAATCGGAATCAAACGCCCAATAGTGTAATAATCTAGATCACTCGCAAGCAAGTGTCCTCAAAGAATAAGTTTGCTCAGTGCGCGCAAGAGAGGGATGTTCCATACACCCCCTTTTGGTCTAAACTTCGTCCCGAAGTTTCACAGTATATAACTTCCGAAATAATGTGTATCATAGTTTCATAAGTCTATCTATCAAACAAAAATGGAAACAGTTGGCGCATATCATATGCGTCATCCCAGGTCGCCGAGTGCGGACTATAGTTGTCCCACTAGACCTTGACCTAATATACTGTTTGACGTCATAGTTGTTGAATGTGATGATCTAGGATGTGGATCATCTCTGTCGTTGAGGCACCCTCATTTGATCCTGAAAGTAATGCATGCCAACAACATGAGTAAGATCACCAAAATACAGTCTCAAAATGGAGACGTGAAAGACATCGCGTGTCTGCCTCAAGAAATCAGGTAAGGCTAGTCAAATAGGCCATGGGCCTTTTGCTTTCCACAATCTCACAGGATCCCATGAACCTAGGTGATAGTTTTAGCACCCTTTACAAACTTGATCAAACTCTTATGCGGCTTCAACCCCAAGAATAATCAATCGCCAACTTTGTAACAATGCTTGACATGGTGTGCATCAGAATAACTCTTCTATCCATCATGCACTTCTTTGATCCCTTGTCTTATTATTTTCATTTGATCTTCCATTTCTTAGATCACTTCTAGTCCCACTAGAACCCTATCCTCAAGCCGATCCCAGCTCAAAGGTGTCTGACACAGTCGCTCGTAAAGAACTTGAAAGGCGCCATCTTAATGGTGCTTTGATAACTGTTGTTATAAGCGAATTCTACCATTGACAAGAATTCTTCCCAATGCTTTTGTTGGTCCATCACGTACATGCACAACATGTCTTCCAAGACTTGGTTTGTTCATTCGGTCTTCCCGTTCGTCTTAGGGTGATATGAAGTACTAAAGTTAAGTTGGGTTCCTAAGGCCTCTTGGAAAAGTCCAAAATCATCCGGTAAACACCGATCCTCAATAGGATATAATCCTCTTAGGCACACCATGCAGCCTCACAATCTCAATGATGAAAACTCTAGCTATGTCAGGTGTCTGATACATCATACGCACAGGAATAAAATGAGAACTCTTCTTCAAAGTGTTGACTACCATGAAAATCAAGTCGTTTCTCCTTGTCGTCAGTGGAAATCCATCGAAATAACCTCCCATTTCGATTTTGGAATAGCGTGTGGTTGTAGTAATCCTGTTGGATGTCTATGTTCAACCTTTACTTGCTGACATTCTAGACAGCTGGCCACATAGTTGACTATGTATGCCTTCATTCCCTTCTAGAAGAATAAGGGTTTAAGGTCCGCCCTCATCTTCATGACTCCTGGGTGGGCCATGTACACTATTCTGTGAATCTCGTTTAGGATCAAACTCCTCAACTTGTCGTCTGGTGGTACGTAAATCCAATTTTTAAACCTCAATAATCCATCGTCATCAATGTAAATCCTTTAAATCTTGGTACCATCATTATGTTTTGTCTGATAAAATCCTCGACCTCTTTGTACCAGTCATTGTCGCATTGTAAGGTTAGAATATTTTCACGTAGATTTGTTAGAAGAGGCAACACCGAAAAGATGCGTGGTCTCCAACTCAATGCATCTGCCACTCGGTTCACTATTCCTTTTATGTAAGTAATATCAAAGTCGTACTTGATAAGAAAATATGACCAACGCCGTTGTCACACATTCAGGTCGCTTTGTGTAAAGATGTTTTATAGTCCACAATGGTCCATCTTTAGTTCAAATTTTTGTCCAACAAGGTAGTGTCTCCAAACATTTAAGGCATATCAATGGCTAACAACTCCAAATCGTTTGTCGCATAGTTCTCCTCATGTCTTCTTAGTTTCCTTGAGATGTAAGTGATCACTCGACCGTATTGCATCAAGACTCCGCCTAAGCCTTCCTTGGATACATCAGTGCATACCAAGAAGTCCATGTCCATGTCAGGGACCTTTTGTATCAGTGTTGTTGTCAATAGCTCCTTGAGCCTTAGAAATACTTCCGCGCATTTATCGATCCAAACAAACTTCTTGTTCTTCTTCTATAATTTCATGATCGGATTTTCTATCTTAGAAAATCCCTCAACAAACCGTCGATAGTATCATGCTAAACCCATGAATCTATGCACTTCCGGGACATTCGTCGACACAGGCCATTCCATAATAGCCTTAACCTTTGCTGGATCCACGACGATACCTTCACCGGAGATGACATGCCCTAAGTAGTGAATCTTTTGATTGATAAAATGAGCATTTGGAAAACTTCCCATACAATTTGTGCTATCGCAGGAACTGTAGTACCAAGCACAAGTGCTCATCATGCTCCTCCGTCGTCCAAGAGTAAATCAAAATATCGTCAATGAATACTTGGACGAACTTGTCCAAGTACTCGCGAAACACCCTGTTCATCAAACTCATAAATACCCCTGGGGCGTTTATCAGTCCAAACGATAAAAAAATATACTCGTAATGAACCAACCTCATATTAAAGGCAGTCTTAAGGATGTCATCCTCCTTGATCCGTAACTGGTGATACCCTGATCGCAAATTGATCTTGGAAAACACCATCACACCCTTCATCTAATCAAACAGATCATCAATCCTTTGCAATGGATATTGATTCTTGATCGTTGCCTTATTCAAGTGATGGTAGTAAATGCAGAGTCTCCAGGACCCATCCTTCTTTCGTATGAAAAGAACAGGTGCACTCCATAGTGACACATTCAGACGTATAAGTCCCAGGTCCAACAACTCCTTTAGTTTCATTCTCAACTCCTGTAACTACAGGGTTGACATATGATAATGTGTTCTCGCTATTGGTTCAGTCCCAGGTTTTATGTCTATGGTAAACTCCAATTCCCTCTCTGGAGGCATCCCTAGTAACTCCTCCAGGAAGACGTCTGCAAACTCTCTCACTGTAGGAAGGTGTTCTAGACCTTCCACTACTCCCTTTTCTTTTAACACAAGGATCACATAAAGCTTACATCCCTTGCGCATGTTCTTCCGTAGCTGCAAGGAAGAGATTAACCTCAGGGAAACTCCCTGGTTCTGTCCTACAATCGTGCGTCTCTGTCGCTCATCATTGACCCAGCTCAACCATTTCATCTTATAGTTGAGTATCACCTCATGTGATTCCAACCAGTCCATACCGATCACAACGTCATAAGATCCTAAGATTGTGACGTACATGTTGGCCCTAGTGACAAAATCTCCCAGGTTAAGGGTATAGCTTGTAAACTTTCCTGTTTGACTGCCTTTAACTTAACCCTTTTTATCACTGCATCAGAAATGAAACTCTTGGTACCACTAGGATTTATCATAATACGATGGGTCTGGTCACTGACGGTACCTAACATCTCGAGCACAGTTGACTGGTGCTCTGCCTGGCGGTTATTCATCGTTACATGACTCCTATGGGCCTTTCCCAAAACTCCCACAGTAGTGGGTCCGAATGATCCAAATGCTCCGGCCCTTTCCTCTGGGCAGTAATGTTGGTAATGTGGCTCTCCACAATCCAAGACACTTTCTTCAGTCCAGTTTTCCTGGTACCCAAAGTAGAAGCTGAATTCTTATAATAAGGCCAAACGTGAACTACTTGACCCTAAGTTTCTGGGTAATTTGGTGTGGAGCATACCGAAGCAGCTCCAAAACAGGCGTCATACTCGGGAACCGTGCAACTGCCTTGTCGCAAGGCATCGAACTCGTTGAGATGACGCTCAACGAATTCCTCAGAAAGATACCTTTCCTGGAACCGTTCCTCAAATAGTTCCCATGACACATCATCGACGACCATGTTCAAATGTGGTAGGAGCATCTTCTACTATAGAAGAGCGCTCCCCTTCAGTTGAAATACCACCATGCGGACCTTCATGCTAGAGGTCATAATCGTGAAGTGTGAAGCACAACACCTTTCTCTACAACCGTGCCTCGATGGCATAGTCGTCTGCGATGCTCGTGGACTCGAGAACTCAACTATCTCAATTTCTCGGTGGATGCTAGTGGTACTAGTTAGGGCATGTTGTGGACCCTCAAGGGTACAGGTTCCCTGGCCTCATCTCAGGGCCGATGGTGAATCAAGGCCCTTGACATTACCTGGAAGGGCCTTATCAAACAATCATCATCCCTTACAACAAGTGAATCGAGCCCAAGGACTTTCTCTTCCCCTTGGGGGTTCGACTTCGAGGGTGCGGGAACTTCTAGAGGCATCACACCTCCTTCCAAGGCACCACTTTGTGAATCTTTGAGGAATCCTCTAAATGAGCATGGACACGTTAAGGTTTTTAATTAACGCAATGATTAATACTCACGGGTTTACTGCACTGGAAATCCTAGCGATCCACAGTCGCAGGGTTGAACCCCCTCTGATACCATATGTAACGTTCCACTATCATATCAACAAACTATGTACAACTAGTCAAAATTTATTTATTTATTTTTAAACTATAAAAGGAAAACAAAACAACAATAATCCTGGTGCTTGAGGAGTCATTCACAAAACTCATCATATAACATAACATTTCCATTTGTGCAGGCAGTCTAGTGTGTACTACAATCATTTGTTAAAAATTTCATGGCGCCAAAAGTTGTTAATTCCTCAATTGTTAGCATTGATGATGCACGCAATGGTTGTTAACCCGTCACATGACCACATAAGTGAAGGTGTAGAGTGAATGACTATACACACAAGTGGTGTAAGGAAAACTAGATGCAAACGTAAATTAATCATCACCTAGAGTTGAGGCGCGAGAGTATCATAAATTAATTCATTGTGCAAGATATAATATTTGACCTTCAATCAAAACATAAAAACTTATCACAAGCAAGTAGTCCAAAGCCTCTAAAATCATTCCTTACATCACGGTTTTGTTGCGCACGAGGCATCTAGGGACTAACCTCACTTATGCTAAAATTTCACATTCAAGAACTCTAACTTCTAAACCATCTCATCATCGACATGGTTGCACAAGAAGATCTAAACCAAAAATTAGAATGAATCAATTAAGATCGGTTGCAAAGGCACCAGTCATTTAAATTGGTGCACACATTCCATCTGATGCTACCACTCTTTGTTACTGCAATTTTGGTGTGCAACTGCATATATCCAATAATAGTGGTGCCACGACTTTAATTGCTAAGCTATTCACCATCATACAAGGTGACCAAACTTAGTGACAACCTAAAGTGATGCATCCTTTAATAGGGTAACATACAATTCCACAAGTGATAAGGGGGATTTCCCCAACCATAAAGCGTTGAAGGTGCACTTAAGGTGAATACAACCATAAGCCACATGGCACAAGTTAAAAATAATCTTATGTCTTAAATTTCAACATCGAAATTGTTGGGATTCCATCACAAAAGAATGCCATCATTTATGCATATAATAATATTGAAAGTGAATACCTTTATTTATAATTAAACAACAATGAAGGTGAAATCTCTCTCCTTTGGTTTAAGGGTGAACGCCAACCATACGCAACAAAATTTTGAACAACCGAATTAGCAAAGGAAGAGAAAATCTAACTGTCATTCATTATTTAAAATTTCACTATCATCCACACTAAAAATGCATCGTTGTCATTCACCTAAAACATTCTGTCACTCACACCTATACCCACTATCATTCACATAAAGATTCACGTTGTCAATCACCAAGGTTTAAAATGTCATTCACATAAAGATTCACGTTTTCAGTCACCAAGGTTTACGCTGTCATTCACCTAAAAATGAGTTGTCAATTACAGCAGCAAAAGATAACATGCATTCATGCAAATGATGACCCACTGCCTATGATAATATGTAGGTGTGAGCATGATAACAGGCCATCTAACATCACTGGTCTACAATTCAATTAGCTGATTATTATAATTAATCCGTTGTCTTTGTATACTAATATTGTCATTTGAACTTAGTAATTAAGATCATTGTCTATACTTACTTCAACCCTATTAAGTCTCTAACCATATGTATATACATATATTGGCCATCAATGCACATACTATACCTCATAATTACCATAAAATAAAAACTTTTGTTTATATAATTACTTGGCAGAAAGGGAATCCCTTAGTTATAAGAACTCTATTATAAAACTCTGTTATAGCATTCTATCCTAAAAATTTACTATATAACTCCTAAATTCTACTTACCACATAATTCTTTAACTATATCGTGTTGTCTTATTTTGACTACTAAGGTTATAAAGGAAAACCCGAAGGCTTTAGGAATAACAAAAACCCTTAAGCGTAGGGACCATGTGTATAATGTATAACCTCATGATCCATATTGTTCTCACCCTTTCACATAAGGTATCCATGCCCACGCCCAAGTCTTTCGGAATAAAAATACCCTAGGTAACTATAATTGGTTTCCATCTACATAGTCATGGTTGGGTTTAAGGACTAATAACTATTGTAGGGGTAAAAGCGACATTTCTTAAGTGGAAAGGATTATCTGTCAGGGTAGTAAACACTCTGTAACTATCATTAATGGTAGTCCTGCTAGTCATATTGAATTTTCCTGGCTCTACATCCGAAGTGCCACACCAACTCTGCCATTGTCACATGGCTCACCCATCCTCCACACTCTCCACATTTAATTTGAGGCGACAAGGTGCTATTTAGGTTTTAGTAGAATCAATGTTTGACATTTTAGAGTTTTTCCAAGAGGCTCTATGTATCAAACGGTTTAGAGGCGATGAATGTTTCCCTAGTGGTTGCCTCCATTATGTAATAGACGACGCGACTCGAATCCATGGAAAGTTATTATTTAAGCTTAATACCTTAAAACCCCGGTTACTTCAATAATATGGTATTTATTTCGAAAATCATCCAATGTCAGTTTTGTCATTCTGTACTCACCATCATTTTCTTCTTGTGGAATTCTCCTTTCATCTGACTTCTCTGTATTACATTTGGAGCCATCCTTAACCCTGTAGAAATGATTTTTCTTTGGGGTTGTCAGTGTTTCTCTTCTAGTTACAGAGAAGTAGTGTTATCCTTACCTATCTATGTTCGAGATCTAGGGTTTTAGCACATTCCCTGTCATGAGTCAGAGTTCATAGTTGAGTATTTGTGAGTCTGAGGGAAGTATTTTCTTCAGAAGGGTTAATTCCTATTGTGTGACTTGTCTTGCTCGCTTTGTACATGAGTGACCTTGCCTCCAAAGTACTCATCAGACTGACATGGACTTTCTCCTGTGTTATTCTTATATATAAATTTTTCAAGGAAGTAAGCTCTACCAAATATTTTGGCTGAAGCATCTCTGTATTACTTGTTGACTTATGTGATTCTATGCAAATTGGAGTTCGGGTAGACTAGGCTCAACAATTACATGTGCTCTTATTTGNTGTATGTATGTATGTATGTATGTATGTATGTATTTGTGCCATTCACGTATACAAGGAACTTAGTGTGGTTGATGACTTGTATTTTCATTATTAGTGAATACTGTGTAAATATTTTACTTCTATTGTATAAATCATTTTAAGAGTTGAAATGTATCATTAATTATAAGCCCTGTTTGATGTGAGGGTACCCATCAGTGAGTATTGCACCATCCACCCTCGGCCCTGGGCATCTATCCAGATGGAAAGCGACAAGGAAAAGGTCATGTTCTGCGAATCAAAAGTTAAGTAATGTATCGGTATGATGCATTTATAAACATTAGCACTTTATCATGTTCTTCTTAAATTGTCTTCATATAAGAGTTTCTAATATTCATATATGGTGGTTCCTCTAGGTGTTCATCTACACAAAGGTTCTGACTGTTCATACGCAATCTCTGTGCAAAAGGTATTTGAGTTCCCTTTTGTAACCCTTCCAAAGTTCGGTCATCAGTGTTGCAACTAAAAAGGGGTCAAACAATATCGCTTTCCTCAGTCTTCCTATCGGCTTGGAAAGGGGAAAAAATTCCCAAATGTAACTTAGTTTGGGTCCAGTTATTATAGTACAACGTTTATGTACAGGATTACTCTATCTTTTTTATTAATGAAATGATTGTTTAATCGTTCATTGCTTGGGTCTCATTCTACTCTGTAATTTAATTACCACGTTTATCATTTTCGATTAAAGGCCATGTTTCAGACTCTGGAAGTTGGATCGAATTATGTTAGAGCTATTATACCATATAATTTTATTTTGTTTTGACATTTCTTATGTTTATTGCCAATGTGTTCTATTCTAAAATTGCAATATTAGATTGGATCCAACATGAGTGGTTATGATGGTCTGAATAAAGTTGTGATTATTTCTTTCATTCCCAGAATGATAATTATATATGTACCTATACATCGTTCGTTGTTTAGGATATATAAGGGGGTCTTCTAAAATATTAGTAGGAGTTTTGCAATTGCATAACGTGTGTACAGAATGGTATGGCTGTATTTGCCAAATTCTATACCGTCCCTTGCCACAAACTGTTTCAAATTATATCATCTTATAACAGGACACGATCTGTTTCAAATTTATTTAGTATTGTGACAATAATTAAGGAGTTTTCAGACTCTTCGATTTAGAAATCTCTTTGTACGAGAGGTAGTTCATTTCCTATTGGCAAAGTTCTTTTGCTCAAATACTACAAAATCCATCTCTGTATAAGTAGAGTTTATGTTACAATCATTAAATCTTCATTTAATAAAACCCATACAGGGTACTAACTACAACTGTAACTATCTATCTATCTATCTATCTATCTATCTAT
>SNQJ01S0019582.1:94243-124559 GCA_010110895.2 Picea sitchensis
CACTGATGATGAGGAAGAAATAAACCTAGACGGCCCTAAGACATTAACACCTTAAGAAATCCTTAAACAACTCCCCTAACCAATTGTCGCCTAGCTCAGAATCTATGTCCTAAGCCTAAGACTTTTCTAGGGTAAAAATTTTAGTGTAACCTTAAAGAAAAAGGCCCTAGCGTAAAAATAAAAATTCAAACAAAAACCCACTTAAGTGATAGTTAGGTCTTCATAAAATTCTTGGGGTAAATAATGAGGGTAAGAATTAAATTAAAACTAATGGTTTTAAAATTTTGCAAAGAAGAAATTATTTCCTAACTTGTGAAAGAACAAGAGATAATTAAATAAATAATAAATGAAAAGATTAATTAACGCACTTACCTTTTTGGTTTAAAAAAAAAAAGAAAGAAAGAAAGAAAGGGAATAATAAAAATAGGGAAATGAGTCTTTTAATAAATTGAAAGAAAATAATTTTGGAGAAACATGCGGGATGAGTGACACTTGTAAGACAGAGAATTTTTAGAGGGTTTTCATTAAAACTTAAATGAAATGTGATTTAGGGCAAGGGCGGGGGTCTCAAAACTCTATAAAAGAAAGGTATATGAGGAAGATGGGGGAGGGGTTATTAGCATAACGTTACGCTGCCGGATTTGGACTTGACTGTTTTCTTGTGAGGAGTTGGGATTTTGTCAGCTCGGATTGGAGTGGTAGCTCAGCCTTGCGAGGCGAGCTGAGAAGCTAGACTTATCTTCTGGATCTTGTGTGGCTCCTTTGCAGCTCGGGGGGCTAAGGGGGAAGCAGAGTACCCCTAGCGATTGGCTGGGAGGTACCGGTGTAGTCTCTACGGTCGGTGAGCAGGAGCGGGACGAAGCGCGCAGACAACGTTGGAGGAGGAAAAAGGCAATGGTACGCCCTTTAAATTTTTCAAGGTAGATTTGCTTAAGATTAAGCTTGGTTGGCTGGTTGATAAAAAAAATGAATGAACTGGATAGACTTGTTAAGGTTCCGTCTGAATTTTATTGAATTTGTTGCATGGCTGAAGGTTGGGTGTTTGCATTTAGAATGGAGGCTTTTTTTTTTTAATTATCAGCTCGTTGTATTATCCGTGCACAATTTTGCTTCTTTGACACGAGCATATCCATGGCTCGGTGAATGAGGTTCATCATTATTTGGTACTGAACTACGAAATGCATTTAACAAATTTTGAACTCGTCCCATTGGTTTTCCTTCTGGCTTTTCACTCGGGTATTCATCTTATTTTTATGACCAATCGATCTGGCAATTTTCGTTCTGTAATGCATTTGGCATTTTTGTATTTTGTTTATTCTTCAATAAGTGAAGAATCCGTTTCATGGGGTTTGATTTCGTTGGGCGTTTCTGGAATTCGTTGGGCATTATTTTATATTATTTATCCTTCGTTCAGTTGAAAAATTCATTTTTCGTGGTGTTGAGTTCGCATGGACATTCTGGAACTCTGCAATTTGTTCTACGTTTTGTTTATCCCAGCGTCTCAAATGTCCAAATTTATCTGCGTTTTGTTGATTATCTCAGCCATTGTGGGTTGGTTTTTTTTTCTTGGGCATTTGGTCGTTGATCTCAGCGATTGGAGTGGCGCCCCAGCAGTGGGCAATCCCTCCGGGAAATTCAAATGAAAATTTGATCCTATAATTGTATATGGGAATTTCGTTTTGTTATTCTTATGATTCAGTGTTTTTGTTCTGAAAAATTCTCGTTGGGGTTATTGAATACCGTAAATTGGATCTGGGCGAATTCATTTTCTGGCATGCCGTGGTTTGCCTGCGATGGGCTCTGCATTTAGATGGTTAGGTTGCTCTACGTTGTGTTTGTGATCTTTGCATTTGGTGTTAAAATTCTGTTCGTGATGGTGGTTTGTTGCTGTGCAATTCTGGTGATTCATATATCTCTGCAAACAAAAAGAAACCGCCCAACTCGCCACTGCCAGCTGTCTAGTCGTGACCCTTCGCCCTGCTTTTGATTTAAGATTTATTTTATTACAGTTACCTCTGCGAGTAGCGTGGTGTTCACGGTGAACGAGAATCTCTTTAAAGCGGTCAGGTTAACTGCCATTTCGATTTGGGGTTCCTGACATTCACCCTGAAAGTTGCCAGTTGTTAGCTGCCCCTTGATTGCATTTTGTTCCCCTTTTTATCGTTGTTATTACATGTTGGAATACGAGCTCTGACTTCCAACGCTCTCACAGGATTTAGGAACTTTCTAGTTTTTTTCATTGACCGAGGAACAATCTAATGCTGTTAAATTTTATTGATATGATAATTGGTTCATGTGGCGGTAATATATTTTAATGGGCTCGTAAAATGTACTGACAGTTTTACTGATATGGATTGATGTTGATGGTTTAATGCTAAAGGGTAAGGGTTAGAGTAGTTAGTATGGACTAGTTTAGAAGGTGTAACTTAATTATGGAATGATTGTTATTATGCTACAGTAATTGATTCATGGGCAGCATACCAAACGTAAGGAAATCGATAATTTTTGCAGGTTAATTGAACAGAGATAGTGTTGCATCATTTTATGGAATGTGGTCGAAATGTTGCCCGGTGTGAAATTCTACCTACATGAATTAAACGCTAAATTTTATTTGCATTTAGATAAGGATGTAATTATCCCATTCTTATTTCTCCTTTATATTTAGTCCTTATATCGTCTACAATTGTATCTTAATGTAAGGCCTAGATGTAAAGTGTTGGATATTTAATTGCATGGTATTTATGTTCAAGTTTTGTAGATCCGTGATATTAGTAACAAAAAGGGGGAAGTCCTCATTATTTAATTTGCAATGAAACCATGATATATAAGGCCATTGTTATCTTATTGGTGAGTGTGATAAATGAATATTGAAATTTTGGTGTAATTAAACTAATTATGTAAGGAATGTGGTATTGATACTAATGTTGTTCATGGTAAAATTAGGTAATGTACTGATTAAAGTTAATGCTAAGGTTATGGTAAGGTTAAATTCTCCGTTAATGGTTTTATGGAAATGTTAAAGTAATGGTTATAGAAAATTGGAAGTTGCTAGGTGGTCGTCATTCTATTTAGTTACTATAAATGTAATGTGGTTATGGGTGGGGTAACGAGTTGAGTTTAACTATCATTAATAATAGTACGATGCAAGGTCTTGAACTATGTTCAATAAGCTAGTATGATTCAGTAAATGGGGTTGAATAACTGAATTACATTATTTAAGGTTGGATAACTCGTCGATTAATAAATTTTAATTGGAGCAATTGGTCTATAATTTTGTCAGTGAGTCTTAGTCATGGATGGTCAATGTCAGAGTCCTTCTTACTCGCGCCTTCTTGGAGGACGTTTTGTTGTTCATATAATTTATGTTGTATGAGGTCGTAATCATCTTATTACTTGGTCAGTTTTTGTTGGGTGGGATGTAGACACCTCATTGTAGCCTAGTATATAAGCCTGTGTGTGATTATTTGTGTAAAGAATCATGTGCCATATCAAGAGTCTCGGGCCCTTTAAAGGCAGGGTTCCACTCTTGTGACACACTTGACGGAGATTACTAGTTTATGCCTGAGCAGTCGACCAGGAGCCTATCTGACCTTCTCTCTCTCCGGAGCAGAGAGCTAAGATTAAATGCCCTGCTTTCCTGTGCAGAAATAGTAAAATCCACTACTATGGATTCTTCCTTTTGTGTTCATAGCATGCATAACCCAGTATGTCGTTTATTGCTTGCAGTTCTTGTTGTGCACCTTAGGTCTATGGTCGTTAATGCTTGCAGTTACTTGTTGTGCACCTTATATCTATGGTCATTAATGCTTGCAGTTACTTGTTGTGTGCCTTATATCTATGATCGTTAATGCTTGTAGTTACTTGTTGAGCACCTTGTGTCTTCTTGTTGTGATCATCGTGGTTGCATCTTGTTAGTCATCGGGTGGTGACGTAGAGTCAAGTGTGTATGTTCCTTTTTACACGCGCACACACACCTTAAACAAAAAAAAAAAAATTGCACCTGATAGAGAGTTTTGTCGTAACGAGGAGGACGCTACACTCTCGGATGTAAGGTAAAAACCTCAGTAATTCTAGGAATTTGTTTATAGGATCCTCCATTATCATCTGACCAAGGAATACCTCATAAAATTATTTCATTTTCCTTTCATAGTAGCTTTCAGATAGGTACTGTTTCTTGAAATATTTAATGAAGTTGGACCATTCCATTTGTTTCTCTTTTAAGACTTTAGCCAATTTTGAATCTTGCCACCAAATGTTGGCTTTTCGTTTCAGATTGTAAATTGCCATTATAACCTTCATATTGTTGGAATACTTATATATCTAATAACCATGCTTTAGCTTCCTCACATGTTTTGGATTCCCCATCAAATGTAGCAGGTTTAATCTTCTTGAATTCCCCTTCAAGATGATCTACTTGATTCCTTTTTCTGTCTGGTTTTTCTTTATCTTCAACTGAAGGGGTACCCTCAGATGAGTTTTCCTCCTTTTCTGCTTCAGGATCATAATTCTTGGAGGACCTCTTACTAACCTCTTCTTCATGATTATCATCCTTTGGGATTTTCTTAGTTACTATGTTGTGCATCAGGGCTTCATTTATCTCTTGTTGTTCCTGCTGTTCTTTCTTCAGTTTCTCATTGTCTGCCTTGAAAACCTGCAGTTCAGCAATAAGATTCCTCATTTTTTCCAGTACTTCCATCGGGGAGCTTCCGTCACTATTCTGCCTTGGATCTCTAGGAGGTCCCTGCTCTGGATTCCCTTCTATTTTGATTTATGCATCATCCTGAGCTGCCATAATTCACACAAAACAGAAAGGGCTTTCTGTTTGTAACAAAAAGGTTTATTAGTTTTTTTTTCATAAATTGAAATACATGCTAAGAAAATAATGTGGCCCTGTCCAGGTCCAGTGTTGTAAACCTTTGCTCTCATACCATATGTAATGTACCTCATAGTTACCATAAATATATAAAATTTTGTTTATATAATTACTTGGTAGAAAGGGAATCACTTAGTTATAAGAACTCTATTATAAAGCTTTGCTATAACATTCTATCCTAAAAATTTACTATATAACTCCTAAATTCTACTTACCACATAATTCTCTAAATATATTGTGTTGTCTTATCTCGACTAGGGAGGTTATAAAGGAAAACCTCAAGGCTTTAGCAATAACAAAAACCCTTAAGTGTAGGGACCATGCATATAATGTATAACCTCACGATCCATATTGATCTCACCCTTTCACATAAGGTCTCCATGCCTGCACCCAAGTCTTTCCGAATAAAAAAACCCTAGGTAACTGTAATTGGTTTCCATCCACATAGTCCTAGTCGGGTTTAACGACTAGTAACTATCGTAGGGGTGAAAGAAAAATTTCTTAAGTGGAAAGGATTACATGTCAGGGTAGTAAAAACTTTGTAACTATCATTAATGGAAGTCCTGCTAGTCATATTGAATTCACCTGGCTCAACACCCAAAGTTTCACACCAACTCTACCATTGTCACATGGCTCACCCGTCCTCCGCACTCTCCACATTTAATTTGAGGTGACAAAGTGTCGTTTAGGTTTTAGTAGAATCAGTGTTTAACATTTTAGATTTTTTCAAAGAGGATTTGTGTATCAAATGGTTTAGAGGCGAAGACTGTTGCCCAGGTGGTTTCCTCCATTATGTAACAAACGACGCCACTTGAATCCATGGTAAGTTCTTATTTAATATTAATACCTTAAAACCCCGGTTGCTTCAATAATATGATATATTTTTCGGAAATCATCCAGCGTTAGTTTTGTTTTTCTATACTCACCATCATTTTCTTCTTGTGGAATTCTCCTTTCGTCTGACTTCTTTGTATTACATTCAAAGCCACCTGTAGAAATGATTTTTCTTTGGGGTTGTCAGCGTTTCTCTTCTGGTTACAGAGAAGCAGGTGTTAGCCTTACCTATCTATGTTCGGGATCTAGGGTTTTAGCACATTCCCTGTCGTGAGCTAGAGTTCATACCTGAGTATTCGTGAGTTTGAGGAAAGTCTTTTCTTTGGAAGGTTTAATTCCTACTGTGTGACTTGTCTTTCTTGCTTTGTATAGGAGTAACCTTACCTCCAAAGTACCCATTAGACTCAGCTATACTTTCGCCTGTGTTATTCTTATAGATAATGTTTTCAAGGAAGTAAGCTCTACCAAAAAATTTGGCTAGAGCATCTCTATATTACTTGTTGACTTATGCGATTATGTGCAAATTGGAGTTCGGGTAGACTAGGCTCAACGGTTAGATGTGATCCTTGTTGAACGTGAGACTTAGGCTCTAAATACGCCCAANTCATTTTAAGAGTTGAAACATATCATTAATGATGGGCCCTGTTTGATGCGAGGGTACCCATCAGTGAGTATTTCACCATCCTCCCGTGGCCCTGGGCATCTATCCAGATGGAAAGAGACAAGGAAAAGGTCATGTGCCATGAATTCGAAGTTAAGTAATGTATTGGTATGATGCATTTATAAACATTAGAACTCTATTGTGTTCTTCTTAAATTGTCTAAGTATAAGAGCTTCTAATATTCGTATATGGTGGTTTCTCCAGGTGTCCGTCTACGCAAAGGTTCCGACTGTTCATATGCAAGATCGGAGAAAAAGGTATTCGAGTTCCCTTCTATAACCCTTCCAGAGTTTGGCTGTCAGTGTTGCAACTAAAAAGGGGTCAAAGGGTATCGCTTTACTCAGTCTTCCTATCATCTTGGAAAGGGGAAAAAAATCCAAAATGCAACCTAGTTTGGGTCCGTTTATTATAGTACAATGTTTATGTACATGATTACTCTATCTTTTCGATTAATGAAATGACCGTTTAATCGTTCCCCGCTCGAGTCTCATTCTACTCTGTAATTTAATTACCAGGTTTATCGTTTTCGATTAAAGGCCATGTTTCAGACTCTAGAATTTGGATCGAATTATGTTAGATATATTATACCACATCATTTTATTTTGTTTCGACATTTCTTATGTTTATTGCCAATGTGTTCTATTCTGAAATTGCAATATTAGATTAGATCCAACATGAGTGGTTATGATGGTCTAAATAAAGTTGTGATTCTGTCTTTCATTCCCAGAATGATAATTATATATGTACCTATACATCGTTCATTGTTTAGGATATATATGGGGGTCTTCTAAAATATTATTAAGAGTTTTGCAATTTCATAACGTGTGTACAGAATGGTATGGTCGTATTTGCCAAATTCTATATCGTCCCTTTCCATGAACACCAGGTGGACAATCTTTCATGTATACTTATAGTTAATAATTTGTAAATTTACTTCATACAATATGCATTCGTTCAGTTGGGTCCATTTTATTTCGTGCGAATGAGAAACACAAGGGTTAAAAGTCTTATCAGCCTGTGATTTATGTTCTTTATAATCATCTTCGAATTCTCATTCTTATGGAATTTTCTACTTTTATATCATCTTATAACAGAACATGAACTGTTTCAACTTCATTTGGTACTATGACAATAATTAAGGATTTTTCAGACTCTTCGATTTAGAATTTTTTTTATACGAGAGGTAGTTGATTTCCTGTTGGCAAAATTATTTTGTTAAAATACTACGAAATCCATCTCTTTATAAGTGGAGTTTCTATTATAGTCATTAAATATTCATTTAATAAAACCTATACAGGGTACTAACTGCAACTGTAACTATATATATATATATATGTAATATGTGTACAGACTTGCTCAAATCCAATCGTTCATAGATAGTTCTAGCTAATATTCCACTTACAGGAATAAACACATGTCTGTGGATAGATCTGTTCCTTTCAAGCTCATTTATACATAGATAATGTTGCCTAAGATTTCGGTTACAGAATTAAACATACACCCGTAGATAGCTTTTCTCATTCAAATTCATTTGTACATAGATATTTCTGCTTATGAATTTGGTTTTAGGAGGAACCATTCGTAGAATTTAATCTTTCATTATGAATTCCATACNTGTACAGACTTGCTCAAATCCAATCGTTCATAGATAGTTCTAGCTAATATTCCACTTACAGGAATAAACACATGTCTGTAGATAGATCTGTTCCTTTCAAGCTCATTTATACATAGATAATGTTGCCTAAGATTTCGGTTACAAAATTAAACATACACCCGTAGATAGCTTTTCTCATTCAAATTCATTTGTACATAGATATTTCTGCTTATGAATTTGGTTTTAGGAGGAACCATTCGTAGAATTTAATCTTTCATTATGAATTCCATACAAACAAACAAACGTCAACCATGGAAATTATTTCTACTTAGCAAAAACAGATGCATTATATCAGATACACAAAATCATTCAAACAAAGAAGGGGAAGATTTAACATATCTGAACTAGTTCATGGGAAGACAAAGGGAACAACCAAGTTCCTCCCAACCATAGAATAGGGCAGCCGAATCACTTTCCCAGTTCACCCCCTAGCCTGACCATGAGTTCATGAGGGCTAACTCTGAAACTCCTCCTTAGCAATGTCTTTCAGTTCTAGCAGACTCGTCTTTCCTCACACTCAATCAATAGTTTTCATAACAGCAAGCCAACCAATTGTCTCTTCCCCGGCCCCCCAGCATACTAGGCAGCGTCCTACCTCCTCACATATGCTATATATATTCAACCAATCTTTTTTTGCATAGGTCTTTTTCCTTCCCTTGGGGATTTTCACAGCTTTCTAAATCCCTGATTTTCAGGGGCTACCAATGGCCAAATCCTTGATTTTCCACTGGTAAGAATCATCCCCAAGGTGGTTCCAACATGTTCCCCACTCATGGAGTCATGGTCAGCTGATTTTAACATGGTTGTTCCTTCAATAAATATAAAATATTTTGTTTTCATACAAGTGTCATAGTAAAATAGTTAGTTGGGTCCAATCAAGTCTCTACCCAACAGTCATAATAACTAATTACAACTTATCAAATTTGAAATTTGAAATTGCCATAAATGGCAAAAAATTTCCAAATTCGAATTTAGTAAAAACGAAAAAAATTTCTTACAAATTTTTAATTTCAAAAATACTTTATTTTTGGGGATGTCACAAGTCGCTAACCATATGTATATACATATATTGTCCATCAACACACATAAAATCGCCCTCAGTCTTGTTAGCTTCGCAACCAATGTGTATATAAAAATCCCTATCAGTGCACAAATAAATTCGAAGTCATATTACATGTACATCATTGGCCAAAAATTCGAATTTGTTTGGATCATAACGTTGTCTATCAAGTTATATTATATAAAAGAACCAAAAATGACATTGTTGTGCATGCTAACCGCTATCAACAACAGCCACAACGCGGGAATAATATGCTACAACAATATCACTACCCAAGATGCAGGGAATACAACGCTACCCATTTACACAGAAATGCATAGTAAATACTCCCACCATTACAGTCATACAAGAACTAATTTCCCCAACCAAATACATAGTCAATGCAACAATCAATTGTGGTCCTTCATAAATTTCTGGGATACCGCTATTGAATACAACCTAATCAATTTCATGACGTGAGCATGAGCCAAAGCAAAATGGAACTACTTAAAAAATAACTTCAATTGAACTGTCTAGAGTTAGGATGAGTTAGCGTTGGGTTACACATGATAAATTCATTGTGTTAATACATAAATTCACGTTTTTCAAAAGAGATAAACTAAAAGAGAAATACTTAGGTGGGAATCACTGTATGAATTAATTAATCACATGATAATTACCAAGGCATATACCAAATCATTTTCAAGCATCACTTAAAACGCAGTCACCCTCTGTACATAATAATTTAATGGAATCCTTGGTAAATTGCGGTTAAATGAAAAACAAAGGTATGAAATACCATTCAGAAACACAACGAAAAGAATTAAAATGCAGTCAGGTAAATGTGTAACTACACTGTGGAATCACGTTGTCGAATTTACTTGATGTAACTCCGATGACAATTCATGGAGGAACAAACGTCGAGTAAATTTTCCAATGAAAAGCAGTAATTTGCAGAGGAAAAATTACAATCAAGGTATTAAATTGCAGAGTGAAGATTCGCCAGTTTGAAGGGATAAAATTTTAGAGTAAAAAGATAAATTAATTCATCCATCAAGACTAGGTAAAAAGTAGAGTTAAAAATTAGGGGATAGGAATGACAACAATGGTAGAGATACTTAATACAAGAAGGCGCAATGACCATCAATCAACCATGAACAATCAACAGGGGTAGACGATTGGGGAACACATTCTTCACTCATCATCCAAGCACAGAAAAGAAGGGCATTATAATCTATAGGTCGCTATGCACCGAAGTGATGACCTTCAATTTGACTCCTAGACAACTTCTCGGGCGTGGAATGACGAACTAGGGATGAGGACAAAGTAAAAAGAACAACTCTTCACAACAATCAATAAGGCCAATAGGACAATCACAACATTCAGGGATCGAATGCCAAGGGAATGAAGTCAAGTAGCGAGCTTAAGGATATGGGAAATTAAGTTCTCAATTAAAATGCTAAGTCAAACACCTTCTTTACATAGTTAAAAGTATAGAAATGAAAGCGTAAGGTCATAATAATCTACCATGCAGAATAAAAACAAGCGTATCATAGCCCAAGGTGACAACTTTGAGTCATTGTCCTGCACGCTCCATGCAGCTCTTGCTTGTCGACCGATGAGACTTCACCAGTACCTCCCAGCCAATGCTAGGGGTACTCTTCCTCCCCCTTATCCCATCGAGCCGCAAATGGGCCACGCACACTAAACTAGAGAAAAAATACCTCCCATCTCACCTCACAAGGTTGAGCAACCACTCCTCACCGAGCTAGGTATCCCAACTCCCACAAGATAAGTCAGTCAAGTCTAAAATTATGCAGTGTAACATTACGCATAACAGAGGTCATCCATCCTTCTCCTCCTCCATCCTTTATATAGAATTTCTAAGTCACTTCTTTCCCAAATTCCCATTTAATTTATTGTTTAATAATTTAATTCAGAAAAATCCTTCCTGTACACATGTCACCCATCCCCTTCGTTGCACTGGAAATTAATTTCATTAATTATTTAGTTACTCCTATTTCCCTCACCCACCTAAAATCATTCCTATAATCTCTCCTAGGTGTCACCATATTTCATTACACATTTTAATGATTTACCCCCTTACTAATTTACTAGTTGAGTTCAATTTAGAAATTTCTTAAAGGCAAGATTCCTTACTAAGTGAGTCATTCTGTTTTTTTTTTCCTTAAGTTTCCCTTTCTCTTTATGTTTCCCCCCTTTTTCCCTTAGTTTCCTAATTCTTTTAAATTTCCCTCTTTCCCTTTTTATCTAAAACTAAAATTAGCAAGTGTAGAAAATTATTTTTTTCCCCTTTACCTTTTTAATTAATAATTTTTTTAATTAGCATATGTAACAAAACAATCATTTCCCTTTAAAAATTTAATCCCCCAAAGTAATTTCATTTTTAAAAATTAATTGAATTTCTTACCCCCTTCTCATCACATGTTTAATGATGATTATTAGTATTATTTTTTTTTTTTTTTATTATTTTTTTTCCACAAGTATCACCTAGACCTAGATTTTATTTTCCTAGGCTGGGCGACATTTTATTGGGGAAATTGGTTTTAAATATTTCTGGCACATTATTAGTTGTAAGTCCATCTAGGTTTATTCACTTATTAGTTAACAATGTGACATGCCCTTCAGGACGCACTAGGTTCTCCAAGGGTGCCACTCGCCTCATTTTGTTTCCCTTGCGTGACGTGCCCTTCAGAACACACTATGTGCTCCAAGGGTGCCACTCACCTCTTTCTGTTTTTCTTGCGTGATGTGCCCTTCAGGATGCACTACGTGCTCCAAGGGTGCCACTCACCTCTTTTAGTTTTTCTTGTGCGATGTGCCCTTTAGGATGCATTACGTGCTCCAAGGGTGCCACTCACCTCTTTCTGTTTTTCTTGCGTGATGTGCCCTTCAGGACTCACTATGTGCTCCAAGGGTGCCACTCGCCTCTTGACTAAATTGGTGATCAATACTCCGCTAGGTGATATTTTGGGAGAATAAGGGCCTCTATGGAATAAGGCCCCTACCTTATTGTGCACCTCTTAGAATCATCGTGAGTGATTGTCGCAGTCTACCCTCACGACATCATGGGTCTTCTCGAACTAGGTAAACATTAACCTATAGTTCGAGCCATAGTGGGAGTGCTAGTAGGATGTGGTAGGGTTGTTGTCCACACCTCTCCCTCAAAATCTTTGTTTGTCGTGTGTGACCCCTCTACTCCACATGTGAGTCCAATCGATAAGCTATCGTTAGCCTGCATCATCAATCAATCATGTCAAAAATACAATCAATCATCATAATATATAATCATATGTGCATATGTCATATCAAAAATAATAAAAACCCAATAGTCCACTCCCTGACTTGATCTGGAGTCCAAGGGGTTTCATCACTGTCTCTACATCCTTGAGGTCCAAAGTCCTACACACTCAGGAAAAACCAGTCAATAACACATGTCTATGTCAATACAACAAAATAACATGTCATCATATCCATAATGCCTCATAATCATAATCAAACTCTCAATAGTATAATAATTTGGATCACTCGCAAGCAAGTGTCCTCAAAGAATAAGTTCGCTCAGTACGCGCAAGAGCGGGATGTTACAAAAACAAGTGGTCGAAAGATATTTTGACTAGAGCACTATCTCAAAATATTTTCATAAGGATCCGTTGGTTCTGTTGTGGAACAAAGAAAAAGAGGAACCCTATTTTCAAAAAAAACTTGAATCTCTCTAGATTGTTCCATATCATATTGAGAAGATCATTAGTTACAATTCTTATTTTTTCAAGGATATGAAAGGAACGATTCAACCATTTCCTACCAATGGGAAGTATATTAATAATTTCTTCTGTTAATCCCCTGAGACAAAGTCTGTACATAGTTTTTTGTACTCCTTTGTATATTTTCATAAGTATATCTCTTTTTCCCTTTTTCTTTTTTCTCTTCTTTTTCGACAGGATTTTCCCAATGGAAGAATATTTTTTATTCTCCTCAAACCACAAGGGGTCATTGTCCCATAGTTGGAACCAAATGTTTATCTACATTCATTGATCAATGTTGGTAAATATATATCCATCCTTAGTGTTTTTTCTTTTTCTTCCTATATTCCTTGTATATTCTTAATTTAGTCACTTTTCTCTTTGAAATGTGGGTTGTAGATTAGACTACCATCAAATTCCTAGGTGCACAAATCCAGAAACCTGTAAGTCTATACTTAGTCACTTTTCATGAATCCAACACTTAGTCATTTTTATTTGTTGCATGAGTCCCATTGTGAAAGACAAATCCATCCCTATCCCGCAACGCGCAATCACACAACACTTAGAATGCCCTTTTGACTTATGTGTCCTCATATTGTACTATTTACCTTTTATAATTAACCAAATTTCTTAATTACATATGCGATACAACATTCCTCTCCTTTACCTTTTTCCCTCATGCTTGTGTCCCACAACCCATAATATCCCATTCTCCAAAACAAACCATCCATATACGCAACCTCCATAATGTCCTCTTCTCTTTATTAGTATATTATATCATTGTGGATGCAAGAGTCCTCGCTTCTTACCTTTTTGATTCTCCATGCCGCATGTCGCACATCCCGCAATCATGTTTTCACCATATTGCAACTTTCATGTCCCACTTTGCATTTCCACACTTAACCATTTTTCATCTTCCATGAATTCACATTATCATTTCCAATGGTATTTTCTTCCCCTCCACCAAGTCATCTACCACTTTTGTGAAGCTAATATCGTTATTAAAGTAGTGAATATTTCACAAAACTTTATAATAATTTATAAATCTTACCGTGCAAGACGACAACTTGGAAATAAGAGTTGTGGTGGTTAATAATCATTGAAATATGTGGTAATATTAATAAGGGGTTAAAACACCATGCTCTAAAAAATTTATATCGACAGTAGCGCCACTTATTCGTAAGAAGAGAAATCAGTGTAAAGATATTTCAAGTAGAAGAAAGGACTTGTATTGTGTGTTGGATAGCTGGTTATCATTGATGTCAACCTTCGTAAACCCTAGAAGAAGCCTGGAAGGAAATTTGGAACAATATAGTAGTGATGGTTGTATTTGAAGAAGTATCCATAGTGGTCCCCTTATGGTGTGGCTTTAAGCATGGCCCTCATAGGAAGATACATTGAAGAAGTCTATAATAAGCCTAGAGATGTGGTCATGAAGCCCAAAGTTGTTTGAGGAAAAAGAGGATGATGGAATCTACTAATGCATTCAAACTCTCATAGATGTATAGTCCTCATAATTTTGTTTCCAATGGTAGGTGGTACACCACATGGTTCCTCATGGTTGAGGAGATATTCCCTCTTGAATATGGAAGGCCTGAAGTATGGTTAAGAAGCCCTAAAAAGTTGTAACAAGAAGTGACAAGTCGACCCCAAATTAATTAAAATACGAAAATTTATTGAAAACAACAAGTTACAAGTCGTCCCCATTGCAATAAATATTAAAATAAATATTATGGATATTGTTGGTAAAGTTGGCCCTAATGGAATAATCATTAAAAATTAAATAGATTTTTTTTTTGGTCAAGTTGTCCCTAAAAAAAGGGTGTCAGATATAGTATAAATAAGGCACCTAGGAGTTAATTTGTTACATTAAATCGAGGGATTTTTATTTAATGTAACCAAGGATATCCGAGGCTAATTTTAAAAGGATAATGAAGTGAAGAAGGGATATATTCCAAGGGAGGATGAAGTCTTGTGATGATGTGTTCTAAGGTATGTTATTTAAACGTCATATTACCATTTTCCTTATAACATTATTTATAGAATGATTCAGTTAGTGAAGATTGGGATATTTTTAAAAGGCATACCAACCTACTTGTGGTAAAACCGTTCTGGGTCATTGTGGTTTTGTATATACATGTTGTGGAAGATACGGTTTTTTACTTGTCCTTAAACTAGTCTCAAAGAGGTTTTATGAGAAAAACAGTCATAACTTATTCATAGAGGATCCAAATTTTGTGAGGACAATTGAATTGGAAAGAATACAATTCGTAGTATTTTTTGTGTGTGTTTTAGAACCATATATCAAATACAAAGCATGTGGCATTCTCTACAAGTTTGATCTCCAGAATAGGCAAAAATTCAAAAAGGTATGTCATTTTCGCTATAACTCCTTTTCAGGGATGATTCAAGGAGTGAAACTTGGAGGAATTTCAAAGAAGATATTGAAGAAGATTGGGTACAAGTTTGATACCTTTATTAATTACAGGTACAAAATTATTGTTGTTTAAAATTAGGTTTTGTGACTAATCCAAAACTAGTCACGCAATATTGAGCTAATTTTGATGAAGATGTTATTCTCTTGTTGATGAAGTTGAGGAAGATCTGTAGGTCTGTGATCACATATAACAGGTTTCTACATGACTAAAGGTATGTTTTATATGTGTTCTATTTTGATGGTTATGGTATATTCTTAAGGAATATCTTGGATGGTTTGGCACATGCTTAAGGCATGCTTTTGACATATGGTTTGAGGAGCATATTTGATATTTGGAAAATGGTTTGAGATGTAATTTGTTATATGCTTACATGTTATCAGGGATGATTTTAAGGATGGAAATTTATTTTAAAATGTAGAAACCTTGGCGAATATTAATAATCCTTCATAAGCCAACTATAAATGTTTGGCGATATATT
Source organism: Picea sitchensis (assembly GCA_010110895.2). NCBI lineage: Eukaryota > Viridiplantae > Streptophyta > Pinopsida > Pinales > Pinaceae > Picea > Picea sitchensis. Next base: position 109,985 of record SNQJ01S0019582.1, read on the forward strand.
TGTAAAAATATTCAAATTTCTAAGGATTTTATACAGTTTTTATAAAATTTTGGTGATTTTTAAGGTAAAATAATTGTATCCTATAGAATTTGGGCGAATCATTTTTAAAATAGTGAATCTCTTTTTTGGAAAAACCATGGAAAATTAGCCCATGAGCAAAATTTAGCCCCTAAAATCATCCCTGCATGTTATGGTACATATCTTGGTACATGGTTGATGGATGTTATGGAAAATATTTTAGGCATATATTGGCACATGGTTTATGAAAGATATGACACATTCTTGAGGTACATATTGGCATATTGTTTGGAAGTTTGATGTTGGGAATATGTTTTGATGTTGGTATATGATATATGTGAGTGGATATGGTTTTAGTTGATGATAATGTTGATGATGATATATAAGTATTAGTGACATATACAGTGATAGTGGAAGATACGGTGACAGTGACAGTGACAGGTTGGATGACAGGTTGATTATCAGTGAAAAATTGATTATCAGTGACAGTGTCGGTGACAGGTTGAGTCTACACTTGTATTTCAGGGAGGAAGGAAGGGGGAAAGAAAAGGGGTTTGTAGCCTCCTTTCGATTGGAGTTGGAGCTTCCTTCAGGTTGGTGCCTGTAAATCATGGGGTTCTAGCCTCGTTCCAGTTGGAGCTAGAGAACTCAGGGAGTTGGATCTTCCTTCAGGTTGGAGCCTATAAATTAGGGGGTTCAAGCTTCCTTCCATTTAGAGCTAGAGAATTCAAAGAGTTGTATAGTCCTTTAGGTTGGAACCTCTAAATAATGGGTTGGATCCTCCTTCCAGTTGTTTCTTCCTATGAATGTAATATTTTGATATATAAGAAAGCATTCTGTGATTTTCTCCCATTTGGGTTTCCACGTAAAACTATGGTGTATTGTGTATCTGTGATTATGATGTGATGCATTATTTATGTTTATATGCTTACGATATATTGAATACAATAATAAGTGATAAATTATTGGTAAAATTGATGATTACATGTTCTTATTAAAAGTGGTAAAAATTTCTCAATAATGATTCCCCCCCCCCCGCTCTCAATGTTGGTGTATATTCTAAAAATTGGTATCAGAGAGAGGTTCCTTTAGAATTAGTCTAACCACTGGAAGGTATATCATGGATTGCACTAATAATGGAACACCAATGTTCCATGGTCAAAATTATGCATTTTCGAATAGAAGGATGAAAACATTTTTACATGCACATGGATTTGATGCATGGAATGTAGTAGTATATGGATATACAACTCACGTCGCTCCTCCAATGGAAACAGAGAGAGAGAGACATACAGAGAGGGAAGGAAGGAAAACATGAGGGAGAGAGAGTGTGGTAATGGTGAGAAGGAGAAATAGTGGGGAAGAGTGGTGGAGAGAGAGATAGAGAGAGAGGGGGGTGGGGGAGATGGAGAGAGAGAGAGGGGTAAATATAGAATATATATATATATATACAGTGAGTGAGAGAGAGAGAGAGAGAGAGAGAGTATGGAATAGAGAGGAGGGGAAAAAGGAGAGAGAAGAAAAGAGGGGAGAGAGAGGTTGTGACATCCCCAAAAAATAAAATATTTTTATGTGCTGTAAATTTATTTCTGTTTTTGGCAAATTTGAATCTGGAAATTTTTTGTCATTTATGGCAATTCTGAATTTCGAATTTAATAATTGTATTTAATTATTGTGACTGTTGGACATAGATCTGTTTGGGCTCAACTAACTATTTGACTATGACACTTGTATCACAACAAAATATTGATATTAATTACAGAAGGAAAAATGGAATAGCCATGTTAAAATCAGTTGACCATGACTCCATGAGTGGGGAACATGTTGGAACTACCTCTAGGCTAATTATGAGAAGTGGAAAATCAGAGATTTGGCCACTAGCAGCCCCTGAAAATCAGGGACTAAGAAAGATGCGAAAATCCCAAAAGGAGGGAAAAAAGACCCGGGCAAAAAAAATTGATAAATAGCATATGCGAGGAGGCAGGACGCTACTAAGTATGCTGGGAAAGGATTGTGAGTCCTCTTGCTATTATGAGCATTGGCGAGCAAGTGTGAGGCAAGGGGATAACTGCTAAAAGATTTGGAATAATGATAAGGAGTCTCCAAGTTCTCCCTCATGGATTCATGGTCAGGCTAGGGGGTGAATCAGGCAAGTAGTTTTGGCTGCCCTATTCTATGGTTGGGAGGAACGTGGTTGTTCCCTTTGTCTTCCCGCAGATTGGATTCAGATATGTTGATCTACCCCTCTCTATTATGAATGGATGTGTTTTATTGATGTCATGTATCTATTAAATCCGAACTGGAATCAGTTCTATTCTCTGTTTTGAATGGTTTGATATCTGATGCATTGTATTTGATTAAAACAGAACTATAACGTTTCCCTTTTTCTGTTCATTGTGAGAAATAAATGTGAAGGAAATCCTTATTTATATATATTTGTAATACGTCTGCTATAATGTTCACATATGATTGCTGAAATATATATATTTGTTGCGGAAGATAAAATATTTTCATGGATATAATCCGCCTATTGTCGCGAAGTTCGAAATTAGACATCCCAACCCTGGATTTGTCCCTCCTCTAAGTAAAATGCTAGACTGAAGAACCTATAATTAGTTATATACGTAAATAAGAAAAGGGGGAGATTAACGTCAGTGGGGCGAATCCTTTCTATAGTCAAAGACACAGGAAGCCAAATATAGATTCCACGGAATACCAGTATTTAATCACCAAACCCTGATGGAAGTGAAATTATATTTATGATGCATAGATATAGTATTGTTGGTGTCTAATACACTGATTAAAGGAGACTCTAAGTGATTATAATAGAAATTACTTTTTACAGAAAAATTGTTGTCCTATTGTACCCTTTTGTAGATTGTAGCGTATAAACTCATAAGTTTAGATTTTCGAAATTCTGTTAGGTAAACATATATTGAATCCTTCTACACCTATTGTTTCACAGAACGAAAGTAAGAATACCAGTTCCAGGCAAAAATCTTAGAATTATGAAAATAATGTGAATTTCGGCATTTGTGACTTGCTGGTTACATTTATGCGAAGTTCCCTTGCTTTTCCAAACCCCGAATCTCGAAATCCAGAAGTTTTGGTCCCACATCCTTTCACTTTTCACAATTTTGGAAGTTGTTGTGTGTTGTTGTTTGAAACCCCGAAACCCTAAACCCCGAAATCCCGAAATGTTAGTTCCACGTTCCTTTATTTTTTCGCAATTTCAGGAATTGTTTGTGTTTGATGTTTTGGCTTTTGAAGTCGCGGGATTCCGAACCACGAAATCATGAACTGCTGGAAATTTTTCGCATTTCGAAAGTTTGTTTATGTTGATGTTTGGGCACTGGAACTCACAAAGTTCTGAACCCCGAAACCCTGAAGTACACATTCCACCTTTCTGTTTTCGTATTTCAGAGGTTTGTATCTGTTGATGTTTGGTCACTTGAACTCGGGAAGTTTTGAATCCTGAAAGCCCGAAGCGCTAGTCCAACCTTCTATCTTTTCGCATTTTAGAGGTTTGTTACATAAGATGTTGGGGCACTTGAACTCGCGAAGTCCCGAACCTTGAAAACCCCGAAGTGTTGATCCCACTTTTTTTTTTCGCGATTACGGGAGTTGTTGTATGTGGATGTTTGGCCTCTATACTCGTGAAATCCCAAACTCTGAAATCTCGAAATTCTGGTCACTTTTGCGATTTTGGGTAGATGTTTGGTTTCTGTACTCGCGAAATCCCGAACTCTGAAATCCTGAAATGTTGGTCACCTTTCATGATTTCGGGAGTTGTTGTGTGTTGATGTTGGGCTGTTGTACTAGCGAAACCCCGAAACACCGAAGTGTTGGGCCCACAGTCCCTCCGCATTTTGGATCTTTAGAAAATAGCGTGGTTCATTGTGTTGTTCGGCATTAGTAATCGACGAAACCCGATTAACCTCCGTTTCTCCACAAAAACTATATTAACATGGTAGGAATGTTTGTTATAGGGACAACTCTAATAATGTAATGAATGGACTAGTAAAAGAACGTTGGAGAGTCTTCATTCCGGATAGAGGTATGGAAGTAACAGACCATATTACAAGTTGTTTGTATTGCAAACTTATGATAATATTTTTTTATGTAGAGATTTGACCATAAAATCCCAAAGTTACTTGTATTGTTAAGACTGTGGTAGTGTTATAGGTACAAACAGATAGAAAAGCAATTATAAATTACAGGATCTTAGATAAACATTGAAGTGATGAGTAAACACTTTTTATATCGTCGATTAGGAAACTTTAAGTTGAATGGTAAGGACAACCGACGACAGTAAGGATTCTAACAAACTTTCAGACTCAAGCCTTATAATAAAAAGCTTACTTGCTTGAAATCTCAAAACTTTTCATGGATAAATGTACAAACAATTTTTTTTTTTATGATAGTTTTTTAGGTACATTACATATGGTATCAGAGAAAAAGTTACAACATTGGGCTTGAACAGGGCCACATTAATTGCTTAGTATATGTTATGATTTATGAAAAAACTAATGAATCTTGCGGATTACAAACAAAAATCTTTTTTGTTTGTGTTAAATAATGGCAGCTCAAGAAGGTGCAGAAATCAGGATGGAAGGGAATCCACAGCAAGGACCTCCTGGAGATCCGAGACCGAACAATGATGGAAGCTCACCCACGGAGGTGTTGGAAACAATGAGGAACCTTATTGTTGAACTACAAGTTTTCAAGGCCGACAATGAAGAATTGAAGAAGGCACAACAGGAACAACAAGAGATAAATGAAGTCCTGTTGCATAGCATAGTAACCAAGAAAATCCCAAAAGATGATAACCATGAGGAAGAGGTCAACAAGAGGGCCTCCAAGAATTCTGGTGTGAAAATGGAAAAAGGAGACAGTTCGTCTGAAAGGACACCTTCAGCTGAAGACAAAACTATACCAGACAAAAAAAAAAAAAAACAGACCACCTTGAAGGAGAATTTAAAAAGATTAAACCAACTACTTTTGAAGGAGAATCCAGGACAAGAGAAGAAGTCGAGGCATGGTTGTTGGACATCAAAAAATACTTCCAAATATACAACTATTCCAACATTATGAAGGTCAGAATGGCCATCTACAATCTGAAGGGGAAGGCCAACATTTGGTGGCAGGACTTGAAATTGGCCAAGGGCCTAAAGGAGAAATAGTTGGAATGGTTCAACTTTAAGAAGTATTTTAAGAAGCAATACCTTTCTGAAAGATATTATGAAAGGAAGACGAAATAATTCTATGATTTACGACTCTCACAAATGACGATGGAAGACCTTACAAATAAATTTATGGAACTACTAAGGTTCATACCATACATCCGGGAGGATAAGGTAAAAATCCAGCGATTCTTAAGTTGTTTACCACAGTCCTACAGGGGCATAATTGAGTTTGACAACCCAAAATCCTTGAGTGAGGCATTCAGGAAGGCACGAATGTGCTATGATCAGTATAAACAGTGGGTAGAGTTTCCCAAGACCTGGAAGGATAAGAAACAAGATGGAATGCACCAGTGGAAGAAGGGATCCCAGCCAACTCCTTATCAGAATGCAGCAAAAAGTTTCCCAAGGAAGGATTTTAACACCAATCATCTGAATACGCAAGGTAGCGGTAAACCGATAAACTTGGGAACGAAGAAGTTTGGGGGCAACTCTAGCAGGCCATTAAAGTGTTGGGAGTGTGGAGAGCCTCATCTAAGGATGAACTGTCCACATTTAATTACAGTAAACAACACTGTCATCCACAATTTGCAGGAAGCCTCGACAGTGGGTGACATGGACAGAAGTCTGCATCGGATAAATGCAGCCATAGATGGTCGACAAGCTGACCACCAGTCCTCGGTGGTAGAAATCGAAGGTAAAATCCATGACACTCAAATTTCTGTTTTAATTGATCCTGGAGCTACGTTAAGTTATATTACTCTCGATATAGTAGAGTTGAATAAGCTTAAGAAACAAAAGCATGAAAAATCTTGGCTTGTGCAACTAGCAACAGGTGCTAAAAGAAAAGTAGTTAACTTTATTTCTGATCTTGAGTTTAGTTTAGATGGTCAAAAGATAAGAACCAATTTGAACATCCTACCATTAGGATCTTATGATATGATTATCGGGATGGATTGGTTGGAACAACACAAAGCGACACTAAACTGTTATACAAATATACTTAGCTATAAAGATAATTTTTGCACTGTTAGAACAACCCAAGGTATACCAAAACCCGTGTCAGTCAGACAAGTTTCAGCGATGCAATTCAAGAAATGTATTAGAAAGGGATGTCAAGTTTACGCCATCTAAGTGACGAATTTATTAGAAAAAGAAGATAATCCCAAGTTAGAAGACTTTGCTATCCTACGTGAATTTAGGGACATGTTTGTTGATGAGATACCAGAATTTCCTCCTGGGAGAGAAATAGATTTCTCCATAGACTTACTACCCGGATCAAACCCCATCTCAAAAGCACCCTACCGAATGAGCCTACTAGAACTGACAGAATTAAAAATACAATTACAGGAATTGTTGGACAAAGAGTATATCAGACCAAGTGTCTCGCCATGGGGAGCACCAATCCTCTTTGTGAAAAAGAAAGATGGTATTCTAAGACTATGTTTTGATTATAGACAACTGAACAAAGTGACCATTAAGAAAAAATATCTCTTACCCAGGATAAATGATATGTTCGATCAAGTTGGTGGGGCCAAGATCTTCTCAAAATTGGATTTACGATCCGATTATCATCAAGTTAGGATAAAGGACCAGGACATAAAAAAAAAATCTTTTCGTACAAGGTATGGACACTACGAGTTTGTAGTCATACCTTTCAGACTCACTAATGCACCAGCCACATTTATGTGCTTGATGAACAACATTTTCAGCCAGTACTTAGACAAGTTCGTAGTAGTATTTATTGATGATATTATGGTCTATTCTAAAACAAAGGAGGAACATGATGAACACCTAAGAATAGTTCTGCAAACACTAAGGAAACACAAACTATACAAAAAATTCAACAAATGTAATTTTTATCAAAAAGAAATACAATATTTAGGACATGTCATTTCCTCGAAAGGTATTGTCATAGACCCGGAAAAGATAAAAGCCAATATGGAATGGCCAGTACTTAATGATGTGGCAGATATCTGGTCATTCATGGGAATCACTGAATATTATCGTAGATTTATAGAAGGTTTCTCTAAGATAGCCTACCCTATCACGTCATTACAAAAGAAAGGGACCAAGTTTACCTGGTCGCAAAAGTGTCAGGACAATTTTAACAAGCTAAAAGAATTATTGACATCAACGCCCATTTTGAAGGTAGCAGACCCAGATAAAGACTTCACAGTATGCGTTGATGCAAGTAAAGAAGGACTAGGTGGTGTTATAACTCAGGAAGGGCATGTGATTTGTTATGAGTCCCGAAAATTAAAAGAACACGAACGAAATTATGTCACTCATGACTTAGAATTGGTAGCAGTAATACATGCCTTAAAAATGTGGAGACACTATGTAATGGGTAGAAAATTCTTACTATTGACAGATAATAGCGGGGTCAAATATATGTTTAACCAACTAGACCTTAATGGAAGACAAGCAAGGTGGCTAGCCTTTCTGAGCGAATTCAACTTCGAGGTTAGACATATCAAGGGTAAGGAAAATAAAGTAGCAGAATCCATTGGTTATTTGAGATAAATATTAGCAGGGTAGAAAGTGATCTGGAACAAAGAATAAAAACGACAGGTATTAACGACAAAAATTACACTAAGATGATGGCATAATTTCAAAACAGTATCACAAACTCAGATAAACTAGATGTAAGTATCGACAAGAAGGGACTACTAAGATTTAAAAAAATACTTTTCATACCAGATTTAGCAGAGCTAAAATTAACTATTTTAGACGAAGTGCATAAGAAACCATATTCTGGCCATCGAGGTTACCAAAAAACAATAACAGCACTCAAAAAACTATTTTACTGGCCTAATATGAAGGGCGAAATAGCAGAGTACTTGGCTAGGTGCCAAGATTGTCAGTAGGTTAAGGTCGAACACCAGCGTCCAGCTGGCCTATTACAGCCATTACTAGTACCAGAATGGAAATGGGAGACCATATCACTGGACTTTATAACAGGTTTGCCTAAAACTCAGAAACATAATGATTCAATCATGGTTGTAATTGATAAACTCAGTAAGTCTGTACACTTTATTCCTATAAAGTCTACTTTTAAAGATATTAATATTGCTAAAATATTCATGAAATAAATTTTTAGACGGCATGGTGTTCTTAAAATGGTGATTTCAGATAGAGATGTAAAATTCACATCCTCTTTTTGGAAGGAATTGTTTGCAGGGCTAAATACTAATTTGAATTTCAGTACGAGTTATGATCCACAAATGGATGGACAGACCGAAAGGACAAATCAAATCATAAAGGATATGCTCCACATGTATGTAATAACAAATCCAAAAAAGTGGGAAGACTACCTACACTTGGTAGAATTTGCATATAACAATGGGTACCAAATTTCGGCTAAGTTGAGCCCTTTCAAAATACTATACGACATAAAGTGTACAACTCCAATTAGTTGGGATAACCCGGCTGGCAGACTCATGGTTGGACCAAAGATGCTCCAAGAAATGGAGAACATGGTAAGGAAGGTACAATAGAACTTGAAAGAAGCACAGGACAGATAGAAGAGCTATGCGGATCAGGAAAGAAGACATTTGGAATTTCAAGTGGGAGACCATGTTTACTTAAAGGTCAAAGCCCGAAAAATCTCACTAATGTTAGGAAACTGTACCAAGTTGGCACCCAGGTTTTGTGGGCCCTTCGAGCTACTAGCTTGAATTGGACGCGTAGCATATCAACTTGCACTTTTAGCCAATCTAAGAATTCATAATGTATTTCATGTTTCTTTGTTGAAAAAGTATATTCATGACCCTACTCATATGATTGATTGGAACTTGGTGCAGGTAGAACCCGAAGGCGAGTTCCAGGTAGAACCCGAAGGTGAGTTCCAGGTGGAACCCCTACAGATTCTGGACCAGAGAGAAATAGCACTTCGAAACAGAGCCATCACTCAGGTAAAGGTGCAATGGAAGCACCTTAGTCCTGAGGAGGCCACTTGGGAATTGGAGGGAGATTTGCGGAAATATCATCCAATCTTGTTCCAGGAAAGGAACGAACACTAAGGACAATGTTTTACTGAAGGGGGAAAGGATGTGACATCCCCCAAAAATAAAATATTTTTATGTGTTGGAAATTTATTTCCGTTTTTGGCAAATTCGAATCTAGAATTTTTTTTTCCATTTATGGCAATTCTGAATTTCGAATTTAATAATTGTATTTAATTATTGCGACTGTTGGACAAAGATTTGTTTGGACTCAACTAACTATTTGACTATGACACTTGTATCACAACAAAATATTTATATTAATTGTAGGAGGACAAATGGAACAACCATGTTAAAATCAATTGACCATGACTCCATGAGTCAGTAACATGTTGGAACTGCCTCTAGGTTGATTATGAGAAGTGGAAAATCAGAGATTTCATGGCCACTGACAGCCCCTAAAAATCAGGGATTAAGAGAGCTGCGAAAAATCCCCAAAGGAGGGAAAAAAGACCTGGGCAAAAAAAAATGATAAATAACATATGCGAGGAGGCAGGACACTGCTAAGTATGCTGGGAAAGGATTGCGAGTCCTCTTGCTGTTATGAGCACTGTCGAGCAAGTGTGAGGAAACAGAATAAATGCTTAAAGATTTGGAATAATGATAAGGAGTCTCCAAGTTCTCCCTCATGGATTCATGGTCAGGCTAGTGTGGTATACCTAGGGAGGTAGTCTCCAAGTTCTCCTCATGGATTCATGGTCATTAGTGTACACCTAGGGAGGTAGTATGGGGTACCTAAGGAGGTACCAATGGAATGTAGTTATGTGTTATTAGTGGAAGTCATTTACTGATATGAGGAATGTGGTCATTCAATGTATGGGCGCATCAGGGTCCACTATATTAATAAAGGCCCACTATGGTAGTTGGATGTAATAAATGTGAGAAGGCCTCTAGAAGGCTATCCTAGGAGATAGAGAGAGCTATATAAAGAAGCATAGGCAATGTAATGAAACATAGTGAAGAAGATTGTGATTGTAACTACAAGGATTGCTTGAGGAGTTTTTTATCCTCCATAAGGATTAATATATGGTGTTACTCTACCCCAAGGGTTTTCCTTCTATTTTTTTGGGTTCATGTTATGGTGAATGGTTTATGGTTTATTCTTATTATTTCATATATATTTGTAGATCTGGTAGCATAGGCAATTCTAACAATTGGTATCAGATCACCTTCCTCCTTGGCTAAAGAAGGAAGATTTTTCTCTTTTGCAGAATTTTTCTAGGGAAGAAAAAGAGGGCGACGCACTTCAGATTCAGATCTAAAATTTTATGAGCTGAATTTGAAAAAAAAAAAAAAAAAAAAAAAAAAAAAAAAATACCCAATTTCAAAAATCAGCCTAAACGGTTCGAAGTAAAGTTATGAGCATTTTAAATTCAGCATTTTTTCGGTTTTTCCTGAAAAGCCATGATTTTTTACGTAACTTTTGATCTATTTTGGGGTTTTTCATATAAGATGTATTTTGGCTGTGGAAATGTGATGGCCCTAGTATTGAATCATTCATTAAATAAATAAATTTATCGTGGGAAGATAATTGGCCCCATTTGGTAGCTCACAAATTAGAAGGTGTTGCTGCCATTTGGTGGAAATCAATTGATTATGAGGAGATGATGAGACTCTTCAATGCAGAATTTGAAAAAATATTGTTAGGACAAGTGGTCTCATGGAGAAAATGAGGATAAAGAGAGAACCGAGAGTTTGCCTTTCTAGAAAAAATCTATATTGGTGGTCATAATGTATTCATAAAGAAAATATCATGTTTCTATTAACCCTAGTTGGGTACGGCATAATTTTATCAATGTTCACTTGGTTAATAGATCGCAAGTTCCAATAAAAGAATATTCAAAGCACTACACATGTTGAGGCTGAAAATGTTTAAATTTTAAATATTTGAAGATTACCATGGAAAAATATGTGTTGTATTCAATTTTTTATGCTATGGATACGGATGAAGTGGATATTATTTTGGGATATCCTGATCTAATCAATGGTACCCATTAATATTAATGTGCAAAAGAAGTTTTTAAAGTTGTGGTACAAGACAAAGAAAATCACATTGGTACAGATGCGGGTCTCTATAAGAAAGATGGACCCAGGAGGCTATCACGTATATTGTCCAAATCAAGTTGAATCAGAGGCGTGAAATTGGCCAAAAAGGAGATGAAGCAAAACTACAAGAAGGACATAAATCGTGAAGCTAAGGAGGTCATTGACCCAAAGGAACAAAGTGTTGCAGATTTGAAGAAAAAATAAATTCCTACAGTGGTTGTATATCACCATCCACATCGATGAAAAGTCACTGCTAAGTACGCACATAAACACATCTATGCACCAAACAGTGGCACCGGCCGTGAAAGATACTGTGATCAAGCATTGTGGCAAACTAACACATGATGCGAGAAAGATAAGGGTGCAAAAGGTAACAAATAGACATCGTGTTCGACTTCCATTAGGATGGGTGGATGGTCGCATTCTATACCGGGGCTTGGCTACATTGCTTAGCCCATTATTGTATGAGCTTCTTCTCATGTCTCGAGGACAAAACATGTGAAGGGATGGGTTCGTGGTATACCTAGAGTAGTAATATGGGGTACCTAGGGAGGCACCCAATGGGAATGTAGTTATGTACTATTAGTGGAATTACTAGTATGGGAATGTGGTCATTCAATGTAAGGTGGACTAGGGTCCACTATATTAATAAATGCCCACTCATGGTAAGTTGGATGTAATAAATGTGGGAGAAGGCTCTAGAAGGTTCCTAGGAGATAGGGAGATTTATATAAAAAGAAGTCTAGGAAATGTAATGAAACATAATGAAAATATTAGATTGTACAAGAAACGATTGCTTGAGGAGTTTTATCCTTCCATAAGGATTAATATATGGTGTTACCCTACCTCAAGGGTTTTCTCTATTTCTTGTGTTCATGTTATGGTGAATGGTTTATGGTTTATTCTTGGTTATTTCTGAAGTATATTTGTAGATCTGGTATAGGTACTTAACAGCTAGGAGGTGAATCAGGCAAGTAGTTTTGGCTTCCCTGTTCTATGGTTGGGAGGAACGTGGTTGTTGCCTTTGTCTTCCCACGGATTGGATTCAGATATGTTGATCTAACTCTCTTTATTATGAATGGTTGTGTTTGATTGATGTCATGTATCTATTAAATCCGAACTGGAATCAATTATATTCTCTATTTTGAATGGTTTGATATCTGATGCATTGTATCTGATTAAAACAGAACTGTAACGTTTCCCTTTTTCTGTTCGTTGTGAGAAATATATGTGAAGGAAATCCTTATTTATATATATCATTAATACGTCTGCTAGAATGTTCACATTTGACTGCTAAAATATATATATTTGTTGTGGAAGATAAAATATTTCCGTGGATATAATTCGCCTGTTGTCGCGAAGATCGAAATTAGACATCCCAACCCTGGAATTGTCCCTCCTGTAAGTAAAATGCTAGACGAAATCACCTATAATTATGTTATATACGTAAATAAGAAAAGGGGGAGATTAACGTCAGTGGGGTGAATCCTTTCTATAGTCAAAGACACAGGAAGCCAAATATAGATTCCACAGAATACCGATATTTAATAACCAAACCCTGATGGAAGTGAAATTATATTTATGATGCACAGATCTAGTACTGTTGGTGTCTAATACACTGATTAAATGAGACTCTAAGTGATTATAATAGAAATTACTTTTTACAAAAAAATTGTTGTCCTATTGTACCCTTTTGTAGATTATATGCATATAAACTCATAAGTTTAGATTTTCATAATTCTGTTAGGTAAACGGATATTAAATCCTTCTACACCTACTGTTTCATAGAACAAAAGTAAGAATATCAGTACAAGGTAAAAATCTTAGAATTATGAAAATAATGTGAATTTCGGCATTTGGGACTTGCTGGTTACATTTATGCGAAGTTCCCTTGCTTTTCCAAGCCCTGAAACCCCGAATCCTGAAATCTCGAAGTGTTGGTCCCCCATCCTTTCACTTTTCGCAATTTCGGAAGTTGTTGTGTGTTGTTGTTTGAAACCCCGAAACACCAAAACCCCGAACCCCGAAATCCCAAAATGTTAGTTCCACGTTCCTTTGTTTTTTCACAATTTCGGGAATTGTTTGTGTTTAATGTTTTGGCTTTTGAAGTTGTGGGATTCTGAACCCCAAAATCTTGAAGCGTTGGGCATTTTTCGCATTTCAAAAGTTTGTTTATATTGATGTTTGGGCACTAGAACTCATGAAGTTCTAAACCTCGAAACCTTGAAGTACAGATTCCACCTTTCCGTTTCCACATTTCGGAGGTTTGTATCTGTTGATGTTTGGGCACTTGAACTCGCGAAGTTCCAAAACCCGAAACCCCGAAGTGCTAGTCCAACCTTCTCTCTTTTCTCATTTCGGAGGTTTGTTACATAAGATGTTGGGGCACTTGAACTCGCAAAGTCTCGAACCCTGAAAACCCCGAAGTGTTGATCCCACTTTCTTTTTTTCGCGATTACGAGAGTTGTTGTGTGTGGATGTTTGTCCTATGTACTCGCGAAATCCTGAAATCTGAAATCATGAAATGCTGGTCACTTTTACGATTTCGGGTGGATGTTTGGTTTCTGTACACGCGAAATCCCGAACTCTGAAATCTCGAAATGTTGGTCACCTTTTGCGATTTCAGGAGTTGTTGTGTGTTGATGTTGGGCTATTGTACTCGTGATACCCCGAAGTGTTGGGTCCACAGTCTCTCCGCATTTTGGATCTTCAACAAATAGCGTGGTCCATTGTGTTGTTCGGCATTAGTAATCACCAAAACCTGATTAACCTCCATTTTTCCACAAAAACTATAGTAACATGGTAGGAATGTTTGTTATAGGAACAACTCTAATAGTGTAATGAATGGACCAGTAAAATAACATTGGAGAGTATTCAGTCTGGATAGAGGTATGGAAGTAACAGACCGTATTACAAGTCATTTGTATTGCAAACTTATGATAATATTTTTTTATGTAGGGATTTGGCCATAAAATCCCAAAGTTACTTGTATTGTTAAGACTGTGGTAGTGTTATAGGTACAAACAGATAGAAAAGAAATTATAAATTACAGGATCTTAGATAAACATTGAAGTCATGAGTAAACACTTTTTATATCGTCGATTAGGAAACTTTAATTTGAATGGTAAGGACAACCGATGATAGTAAGGATTCTAACAAACTTTCAGACTCAAGCCTTATAATAGAAAGCTTACTTGCTTGAAATCTCGAAACTTTTCATGGATAAATGTACAAACAATTTTTTTTTTTGTGACAATTTTTTATGTACATTTCAGAGGTGGGGACAGATCGATCAAGAAATAAGGAGAGACATAGGGGTAG